>CAIGRF010291933.1:0-18062 GCA_903798235.1 Fraxinus ornus | reverse complement strand
TTATTTTTTTTTTTTATTTTTTTTTTTTTTTTTTTTTTATTTTTTATTTTATATTTTTGTTTTTTTTTTTTTTTTTTTTTTTTTTTTTTTTTTTTATGATTTTGCTATTGTAATTGAAAAAATGTTTGGAAATAACATTGTTAATCTTGAGATGAAATAGGGTGTTAAAAAATATGAAAAATAAAATTTTAAATCAATTAAATTGATTAATGATGCATACAAGGTGTGAGAAAAAATGAATACGAAAAATTCTCTTGAAAAATTTGAAAAAAATTAATGGGGACAAACATTAGCTAAAACTATCAAGCAGACCCTAAAGGTCTACTACTCGACATATAATTTAAAATTATAGCCGTTTTAAGTTTTAACATTAAATTATTTCTTCAGAAAAGATCCTCAAACCAATTCAAAATCCCATAGCGCGATGCGATCTAATTTCAAATTCCAGATCTCATCTTAGCCGTCTAACTTGAGCCCCCACCCTACTTTTTACGTGCAAATTTGAAATTGTTGTTGGTAACACATTCACTCAGTGAGGAGAAAGGAGACCCTTCTTCTTCAGTAACGAAGAATCCCAGGTGAAATCTTGAGAGAAAAATGGAATGCGAGCTCTTTCATATTCTACATAAGTGAGACAAAATTTCGGGATTTCGTGGTATTGGAGCTCTCTTCTTCGTTTCCTCTTACAGGTATACCTCCAAGAAATTAAAAATTATTGAAATATCCCTTTCTGGTTTGTAATTTCTGTTTGTATTTCTGGGTGTTACAGAATGTTGAGGGATTTCAAATTTTTGCGCCGAAATTCCGGAAATAATCCCAATAAAGAGGAAATCGAGAATGTCCCTGTAAATCCCAGGGACTCTTTGGGTCCTCAGATTATCAAAGATTCTCCGAGGCCTCCTCTATATGCAATTCAAGAACCAGTCCAGATTCCTAAAGGTGGTATAGATCAAAAATTGAGCGGTGTTAAGTTTAATAAAACTGACAGAACCCCCATCAAGCCAAAGGCGAAGAAGTCAGATTCAACAATGCCTTTTTCCACTCCCGAAAAACAAGGGCCAGTGTCAAAAAATCACTTTGGGTGGGTCCAGAAGAGCGATTATTATTCGAGTTCTAGTGCTGTCGAGTCGAGGGAGGAGGGAAGGGTGGCAGAGAATATGAATACTCCGCGGTCTACTAGGATGGTTGGAAGGGCTACTTCAAGTTATTCAGAGTGTAATTCGACTCAAAGCACGCCTACTAAGAGCGTAATCAAGCCTCCAAATCCCGGGTTCTGTTCAGCCAGTGGTTCTAGGCCACCCGCCAGTGGCGCTGCTCGGATTACCAACTTTGCTGCACTGTCTAAAGGGATTCCAAGTTCTTCTAACTCTGCCACTGTTGTTAATACGGTCGAGGTGCCCCATTTCGAACTCAAGGAAAATCCATCTTTCTGGATGGAACACAATGTACAAGTAAGCTACATTTCTGCAAATTACTTCCTGCTTCTAAAATTCCTGTTATGTTATCTAAGAATATTTATAATTGCATTATTCTTTTATGTCAAATTCTCTATATTTATTATGTTATTTTAATAAATATTTTATAGGTTTTGATAAGAGTGCGTCCTCTCAATAACATGGAGAAAAGTACTTACGGTTACAGTAGGTGCTTGAAACAGGAGACTGCACAATGCATCACCTGGATAGGGCAACCCGAGACCCCATTTATGTTTGATCACGTGGCATGTGAAACTATAGACCAGGTTCAAAGAGACCAAACTCACTCTAAAATTCAAAAAATGTATTACGATAAGACTATTTAGCTTTTATACCTCTTGGTGAATTTGCAGGAGACACTTTTTAGAATGGCTGGCTTGCCCATGGTAGAGAATTGCTTGTCTGGGTACAATAGCTGTATGTTTGCATATGGGCAGGTAATATGTTGGACTTTTTTGCATAATTATTTCACGGAATAACTTTAGGGTGTGTTTGAGCCACATTATTTTTTAAGAATGTATTTTGGAATAGTAGATTGATGGAGAATGTGTGGTTAAAAAAGAAGGAATTTTTTTTTTGATTTGCGGGTAATATTATATTAATGAAGCATGTGTGGTTGAAAAGAAGAAAGAGAAAAATGTATTTTGGGTAAAATGGAATCAAACGCCCCCTTAGTTGAAAAGTTGTTGGTGATGCAAAATTTCTAACAACGTACCAAAAAACTGTTTTTACATTTGGTTTTGCAGTTTTTTTGTTGACATATAAAGAATGAGCTTCTTGTTTTCATTTGTAGGAGTTTTAATTTGATGAATCAAAGATGATGTTGGACCTATTTCATGAAAGGGAAACTTATTTTTCTTTCCTCCTTTTTCCAGCTTCCAGTTTTAGTGTAATCTTCATGTAAACAGTCTCAACTAGTTCTGTAATCTTGAATATAGAAGATTCGAGCAATGGCTGGAGAACCGTCAACTTAATTTTGTCATTCTTGTGTCTGAAATTCCTATTTATTTTGACTTCAAGTAGGATTTCTCTTTATTTTTATTGCTTCTGTTTACTAGCGTAAGTGATAGTCTTGTTTTTTTTTTTTTTTTTCCCCTTGAATATCTTCGTAAAATGATAGTTACTATTGTTTAAGCATTGTTATGGGCCTCGCTTTCTTGTAAGTACACATCAATTACAGCTTCTTTTTCCCTATCGACATCATCCATTAAAATGTTTTAAATTAGTGCAGACAGGTAGTGGGAAGACTTACACAATGCTCGGTGGGATTGAAGAGCTAGAAGTCAAACCTAATCTGAATCGTGGAATGACCCCACGTATATTTGAATTCTTGTTTGCTAGAATTAAAGCGGTGAATTCAACGCTCTTTGCCTCCTTTTTCTAAGTCACCTTCTAATATAAGCAGTTTCATTGTAATAAGACACTTCTTTTGCGTGCTTTACTTTTCAGGAGGAGGAAATCAGAAGAGATGAACGACTACAATACAATTGCAAATGCTCCTTCCTGGAGATTTATAATGAACAAATAACTGATCTTCTTGATCCTTCATCCACAAATCTGATGGTATTTTTACCTTTGTGTATTTTGGTGCTTCAAATGTTAAAAGATTATATTATTGCTCATATTCATCATCTTTATTTTTAGCTACGTGAGGACATCACAAAAGGTGTGTATGTTGAAAATCTATCTGAATTCGAGGTGCAAACTGTAGGCGAAATTCTTCAGCTTCTAAGTCAGGTGATTATTTTTCACTCTGTCTTTTGGTTTATTCTGATTGTCACAATCATCAAAGATGCATGTGTGCATGCACAATTTATGTCTCTATGCATTAAAATTTGAGTTTTGCTTCAGGGTTCTGCAAATAGGAAAGTTGCTGCGACAAATATGAACAGAGAAAGCAGCCGCTCCCATAGTGTTTTCACATGTGTGATAGAGAGTAGATGGGAAAAGAATTCAACCACTAACTTCCGTTTTGCCCGGCTGAACCTTGTTGACCTTGCGGGTTCCGAAAGGTTTACTTCATGTTCTAGTTAATATCTGAATAGATGGGAAATCTCATGCTATCACATCATTTACACATTGCTATTACCCCTAACAGGCAAAAGACTTCTGGTGCTGAGGGTGAGCGTCTAAAAGAAGCTGCAAATATCAATAAATCACTGTCAACACTAGGGTATTACTATAATTTCTTATCATTGACAAGCTATCTACTATCTTTAAATGGGTGACCTTGCAAGTGAACATTGGCTGTACTTTTGCAGTCATGTAATAATGGTCCTAGTGGATGTAGCACATGGAAGACCAAGGCACATTCCATATAGAGATTCAAGGCTGACTTTTCTTCTTCAGGTGCATTTTTAACCATTGTCTCTTGTGTCTTTTGTGGACCTATATAAGTCATATCATTATGTTTGAAATATGAAATACAGGATTCTCTGGGTGGAAATTCGAAAACAATGATGATAGCTAATGTCAGCCCATCTATTTGGTACTTAAATATGATTTTTCCCTGTAAAGAGACTTCTTTTATTTATTTTTGCAAATGATTAGCTTTATTTTTAATTTTTTCTGTGTAGCTGACTAATGAAAATGCTAAATTTAATTTCCTCAGCTGTGCATCTGAAACGTTGAACACTTTAAAGTTTGCCCAACGAGCAAAACTTATTCAGAATAATGTAAGCTTGTTTAAGCTGGATGATACAATGGACCTTTTAATTGATGACAAAGTTGATATATTAACCTGTCTTTTACTCCTTTTTCACGACAAAGGCTGTCATCAATGAAGATTCATCAAGAGATGTTGTCGCACTGCAACATCAGATACGATTGCTAAAGGTGGTAGCTAGTTTCATATGGGTCTCCCATTCTACAAATTGATCACAAAACTAATTTACAATTGAAACTCATGATTTGTTGTTGTAATAGGAAGAGCTTTCTGCTCTGAAACATGAAAAGGTTTCTCGGTCATTATCATTTGGTCCAACAATAGACAGAGATGCAAGGAACAAAGATGAAGATGGTTGTAGTGAAAGGATATCTGAAACGGATCACCAGGGTAATTTACTTGGAAAAGCACCTGAAGGTGTTCTCAGAATGTCTTGTAAACAGGTATAGCAAGTTGTAATTTGCTTCTTTTCATATTTTCTTCCCTCAGCTGGTTCCATTGCTGGATATTTATTGCTCATGGTCGACAGAAAATGACAGGCAGTTCGAGTTAATAGATACCTAAAATATGCACATTTAATTTAGCCTTCAATCTGGAAATATCTGAGCATAGTCAGTTTGATAACACGGTCAATTAAGTTCAATTAATTGAATGTGTCAAGGAAGGAGAGAATCTAAATGGACAAATTTAAAATTGAGCTATGCCTCTGACGTCCTTCTTATCTCATTATTCCGATCCGTTTTCCTCAAAAGAAAAGTTTTGACATGTTGCCTTATGGTTTTCATTTTCTTCTTTTTGCCAATGTTTCCACAGTTAAAATCATTGGAAGCTACACTTGCTGGTGCCATAAGGAGGGAACAAACAGCAGAGACTTCTATTAAACGGCTTGAAGCCGAAATCGAGCTCTTGAACCGTCTGGTAACTCTCTCCCTCTTTCTCTTTTATGGCGCGACAGGTGTTGCTGGGAATAAATGAAGAGTTTATTTTGAGTTCAGCTATTTAGAAAGCTAAATTTCATGATGACATTGCTATTCAGGTTCATCAAAGAGAAGAGGATACCAGGTGCACAAAAATGATGTTGAAATTTAGAGAAGACAAAATTCAAAGAATGGAGTCTCTTCTTGGTGGATTCACATCAGCAGATGCTTATTTGCTGGAAGAGAACAGGGAATTTTCAGAAGAAATTCAGCTGCTGCGTGCAAGAGTTGAAAGAAATCCAGAAGTGACGCGCTTTGCCGTTGAAAATATTAGGCTTCTAGAGCAAGTTAGACGGTAGGTTTTTCGAAAAAAAATACAATCTTATGCAGCTTGGCTTTATTCACAAGTTTTTTATTTTATTTCAAAAATTGTTCATTGGAACTTATAGATTTCAAGAATTCTATGAAGAAGGTGAGAGAGATACGTTGTTGGCTGAAGTATCTGAACTGCGGAACCAGGTATCTATCCAACAGTCCATATCTTTTTTATGCTTCTCAAATTAGTTTATGCCTTTAACCCAGAATTTTTCCCTTTGGCAGCTGATTCTCTTCCTTGAAGGAAATTCGAAGCAGCAAAGCCATCAAGACACAAGGACAACGTTTCATGTAAAAATTTAAAGAGACCTGCTTACTGTTTATTCATGTCTAATCTGGAAAAGAAGATTCAGGTCCATTGATTTTGCAGAAGCCTTAACATCTCTTCGTTTCCATTGACAGGGTGCTGTTCACACCAATGAGGAAAATGATTCACTCTGCGAGGAGGTTGGGAGTCATATTCCTGAAAATATTGTTTATTGTAAGATTTATTTTCCCGACCTTGACTTCTAATATGTAATTTTCTTTTACAGTTGAAGAGGACTATGTGTGAATTAGAGGAAACTCGGAGTAAGCTAAACTGTAGTTTAGAGAACAATGCAATGCTAAGAGGGTAACCAGTCTAATTCATTTAAAATGTTTTTGGGTTTTCTTTGTATTGTAAGATCTTCGTCCATTCCTGGTTGTAACTTTTGTTTGTGCTAATCTTGTTCAGGGAAATTCATGAGTTGAATACATCATTGAATGCCATCAGATCTGCAACTCAGGAGCATGACTCCTGTCCTGAAATCTTGAAGGTACCATTAACTTTTACTTTAAGAGCGGAAGATAAGAAAGAGCACGATTTATACTTCCTTGCACGATTTTATCATCGAAGTATTCATGTTTTGAGACACCAAATTTTCTTGCGTGTTTTCCATGACTATGTTAATAAGAGATTCTTATTTATTTATTTATTGTTATCTCCATTTGCTGTCATAAAAGGACAGCACAGTAGAATTTCTTTTGTGATGATTTTACATAACAATAGTGCTGCACGTACAGCATGGTTCTTTACATAATGATGCATTTCATGTTCAAGCATTTGTTTGTCAAAATTTATAAATAAGCGACAATGTTCAAACTTCATTTTTAACCACACATTTCAACGGATCCACGAGTACTATTCATCACCCATTTCTATCTATTTATAAGTTGATCCATTTATAAATTCTTCCCTAACAGAGGCTGAATTCTTTTTTTGCTCGCTAGAAGGTTTAGGCGAATATATCTAGCAAATAAAACTTTCTGGCCGTCTTTATTTTCTGTTCAAAACTATTTTCTTGAGAAACTGATGATGGCCACTTCTTTCAGAAATCAATAAAGGAAGTTCCAATTTTCAACAATCAGATAATATTAGCCAAGGAGCAAGAGAAGGACCAAACTGGGTACGGAACTCTGGCACGTGAAGAAGATGTTGTGGATTTACAACTGGAGTTGGACATTTTGAAAATTATTCTTAAAGAAGAGAAGTCACACTCTTCTGAAGCAGAGGAAAGGGCACAATCTTTAAACAGAGAACTTCAGTTGTCGAAGGAAATGATTCTGTCTATTACTCAAAAATGTGAATATGTCCAAGAAGAACTTGAGAAAGCAAAATCTGTTATTGAAGCTCTTGAGTCTCAGCAATTTCTAACGATTAATGAGATAGAGGAACTTCGAAATTCTAACAGCAACTACACTGAACTTTTGCATAAACAGAAGCTTGAAATCTCTTCTTTAAAGGAGCAAATTCACGCTCAAGAGTTTAGAGATCACTCATTCTTTAAGCATTCCGAAAGTAATGATTCTCCTATAGAAGCAAAGTTGAAGAAGATGCAAGATTCTCTTGAAAAGGCCAAGAGATTGAATCAGTGGTATCAAAGTGATAATTCGTTTCAAACATCTAAAGAAGAAGAAATGGACGAAGTCCGCAAGCAGGTCGAGGCAGAAACTGCCGAGGTGATTATTTGCTTGCAAGAAGAACTTGCTGTTCTTCAGCAGGAAGTCCAAGATAGTAGCTTGAAAGAGATGGATACCAGGGAGAGGTTGGTTCTATTACAAGCCGAGATGAAAAATCTGGAGGAGAATTTATGTACGAGGACTCAGGAGAACACAAAATTAGCACAAATGCTAGAAGACAAAGAGAATCAATTAAGAAACTTGTCTGAAGAATGGGAACGATTGACCATTGAGATTGAAGGTATTCTTACTGGTGGGCACGAGGCTCTCAAAGAAGTTTCTGACCAGCTGGATGATATTTCCAGTCCATTCCCTTATAATAGAAATTTGATCGCCGAACAACTTGGGAGGATGAAAACTTATTTTCTTGAAAAAGAAGTATTAATTGAAGAGCTCAATCAATGCTTAAAGGATGCGATGGATAAGAAAAACCATATGGAATGCATGTTGAGGTCACTGAGAGGGGCGGCATTGGTAATGAACGAAACGCACCAGCAAGAGTGCAGTGAAAAGGACAAGGAGAATCTCCTTTTAACATCTGAATTGAACACCAAGACATCTGTTATTGAAGAGCTGGAGAGCATAATCAAACATGGAGAGGATCGACTCAGAAATGCATCGTGCTGTGCAACAGCTGCGTTTGTGATTGTGAACCGGTTGTTTGAGTTAAATTCTAACCATGTGATTGCTTTAAATAATAAGGATGAGCAGCTTAGAGAAGCCACAGAGATGATTATTCAAAAAGACACTATTCTCCACAATCAGTTATCAAGAACTGATGAGGCAGAAAAACAGAATGAGATCCTCAGAATGGAACTGAAGTCATTAGAAGAATGCTGTGCTAGACTAAAACTGCAGCTATCCGAGGAACAGATAAATGCTAAGATTCTTTGGACCAAGCTTGAGGAAACTGAAGAAAATAATATATTGGAAGCCAGGGAAAAACTCGTGGAGCTAAAATCTGGAGTCTCAACACTGAAATTATGCATGAATGGGTATCTGGAAAAGATTGGAGGTCCTGGTGAAGATAATGCTTTAGAAAGTTCTTGTCTTCCTGCCGGGGACAAATGTCAAACGTGGGTAAGCTAATGTTTCTATTTCTCAAACTGTACCCTGGATATTCCAGGCAACTTATTTTGTTATTGGAGTAAATACATTATTGTGTTTTCATGTGTTATTATTTTGGTCTCATCGCAGACTGGTAAAGGAACAGAACAGGACATCAACCATGTAAAATCCTGTGTTCTTGAGGATGTGAGAACTGAGGCTTCAAAAAAAAGTTTCAGTGCAAACCATATGGATGAATGCATAATTGATGGTAATTGTTCGGCACATGAACATACTCTGAAGGGTGTGAATGGTAGAGATACTATCACTGCTCTTCTAAAGAAAGAGATAGAATCTGCTCTTCAGAGTGTTCAAGTACTGCAAGCCAAGATGGCTAAATTATGTGATGAGAAAGAGGATGTCAGGATAGCTGAACAACGTTACCAGAAGAGCATCGAGTCATTGATGAATCAAGTAGCTGTGCTACAAAATTCTATAAATAATTTTGAAGAGGGATTTGAGCTAAAAATTACTGGTTTGGATGGCAAACTAAAGGGAGTAGAAGAAATCGTACAAGAATCTTGCACTTCCTGGTTCCAGCTTAAACAGGTAGGACATCATATTTATAACATTTTTATTTAGGAAACTGCCTATGCACTCTAGACCATAATGCTCTGTCTTCATACCTGAACTTCAGTTTTCATTTCCTATTTCATTCTTTCTTTCAATATTACAAATTTCCTATTTCCTGTCATTTAATCCAAGTATCTTTACAATAACTATAGGTAGAACAAGAGAAAAATACAATTATATGCATACATTTCATTTTCCATCAGTACCACAATCGTCTGTTGTAATACTACCAACTGTCCATTTTCTGCAGTTACTTGAGGCTGAACTTGGTGATGCCAAGGCACTTGCTGCACAGAAATCCATTGAAGCTTCCTGTGTCCTTGAGAAATTTGAAGAGGTTCAAGACACCATGAAAGAAGCAGACATAATTATAAATGAGCTGATGATAGCTAATGAAGCCTTGAAGCTTAACATTCATGAGCTGAAGGAAGAGGAAAACGCCTTGATCAATGAAAGAGGTATCCTTACCACAGAAGTTCAAAACTTGAAGTCCTCCAATAATCTGAAAGTTCAGCATTATGAGAAACTTGAGAAGCAGTATGAATCAGATATTGTGGATATGAAGAGCCTGTTATTGGAACTGGAAGAAATTGTTTCACAGGTGCAAACTACTGCCACTGAAGACTGCAAGGCTATAGCATCTGATTTCCTAGTCATGAACTCCCAACTTTGCGAATCAACGAGATTGATCAGGTCATCTCTTGAAGATGTATGGTCAGAGATTATCGTTAAGGATTTTGCCATGTCTGTTCTGCATCTTTGTCACATGGGAATTCTCTTAGAAACAGTGACCGGGCTTAATGCAGAAAATGGTCTTCTTCACTGTGGTCTATGTGAATCGAACTCCACAATTTCTGAACTCCGGGAGCATAATTTTAGATCACAGAGAGAGCTTGAAATGTGTAGAATACTCAAGGGGAAGTTATTGGCAGATATTAAGAAAGGTTTTGATAGTATATCAAGCAAAGTAGATGAATCTGAGGAGCTCACACTAAGGCTTGCCTCCTTTGAGAAGAAGATACAGGACCTACAGTTACAAGAGGAGTTGATGTTGCAACGGTCAAATTATATGGGATCTGAACTTTCTGTCCTAATAAAGGAGCTCGATTTCAGTAACTCAAATGTATTAGTGTCTATTCTGGATAAAGAAAGACTAATAAAGGATAAAGATGAACTTCTCGAGTACCGTGAAGAGAATTTCATGATCAAATTATGTGAAAAAGATTTTGAATTTCTAATCATGTCGTCTGAGTTAAAGCAGCAGGCGCTCCTAAGAGCTGACGCCGAGAGCGCAGAAATCAGTTCCTATGAAGTCCTTGAAAATTTCAAGAAAGACATAATTTTCATGAGCATAGATGCTGCTTCCAATGAGTTGATGTTGAAGGAGAAGGAAATTGAGCACGCTCTCTTGCAAAAAGAAGTTGAAGAAATAACAAAGCAGCAGCAGGAATTGTTGTCAGAGCTTGAAGAAAGGTTCTCAACAATTGCCCAGGTGGAAACGGTAAACAAAGCTCCTAAACAAGATATTCAGTCATTAAAAGAAATTGCTCATTCAAATAGTATCTTGAAAGGTGCATTTGAAGAATTGGTGGAAGCAAGGAGAACCCTGTTGTCCCAGGTTCAGAATCTTGAATCACAGCAATCTAAGTTATTAAAAGATCTTGGGGTGAAGGAAGCAGCTCTTGAAACTTCTTCTAGTCATATCTCTGAGCTTGATCAACAAAAAGGAGCATTGCAGAACGACATCTGTTTACTGGAAACTGAATTGTGCAGGCTTCAAAATGAGGCAGAAATGAAAAATGAAGAACTTAGAAAAATGACCTGCCTTGAGAAGGAGAATGAGGCCATGCAGGATGAGTTAGCAAAGGCAAAGGCAGAGTGCTGCATACTTTTCCAGGATTTGGAGGATACGAAAGCTGAGTTTGAATCATCTCTTAAAGGTACTGATGACCTTGATGTAGAAAATCATAGATTGAAAGAGAGTATATTGTTGTTGGAGAATCACATTGCCATGTTAAATGATGATCTAAACCTTACAAGGAAAGAATTGGAAAACCTCCATCATTCTCAATCTGTAGTCGAAGATCAGTTATCTTCAAAAATTCAGGGTTTAATTGAAGAGAATGCATTCTTGAGAAATAAACTTGAAGCTCACGAGAATAATGAGTATGAATGCCTCAATGCTTTGAGCTCGAACGTTGTGAAGAATGTTAATTTGATGAAAGCTGTAGATACTATTGGTGACAAGATACTCAATTTAAATATTGAGAAAATCTTGGTGCTGGAGGATATGTTCCAAAAGATAGTTAAGGAAGTGGAGAGGGCTTCCAAATTTTTTGAAGAGTTTGAATACCTCGAGAATCTTGCGGCAGAGCTGAAATCTCTAACATCCTCCCTTGAAATTGAGTTTTCCAGGAAGGATGATATTCTCAATGGGCTGTTATTTGATTTGAGCTTGCTGCAGGAGTCTGCATCTAATAGTAAGGATCAAAAGGATGAAATTGAAGAACTTTTGGCCTCTCTGAGTGCCTTAGAAAAAGATTTTGATAAAAAATCGGGCGAACTGGACCAAGCTGTTGCCAAAGGTCAAAAACTTGAAACTCAACTGAAAGAGAAGGTAGCAACAATATCTGCTCTTGAAATGGATATTGTTAAAGAGCATGAAACCATAAGCTCATTATCCCTCAAAAACGAAGAGTTGATGGCCAATGTTAAGGATGCCTTGGAAGCAAAGATGTCCATGGAGAAGGAATTGATAGAGAGAAGCAACATAAACGAGAACTTGAGCATGGAAGTTGCTGAAATGGAGGTTGCTCTTGCTGAAATGACTCAGGCGTCTGAATTCTTGAAGAGTAATTTGGATACAATCGCAAGTCAAAGGGATGATCTTGAAGACAAAGTCCTTAATTTGACTGAAGGGCTTGAGATGGCACGATCAGTTGCTGATGAAAACAGAGCAATCACTGTAGAAGCACAAGAGGTAATGTTGTCTTGGCAGGAAACTTTTCCTGCGAACTATGTACTGAATTATATGAACGGTCCCTTTAATATATCTGTTTGGTTAAGGCAGATTGCGGAAACTAGAAAAATCCATGCTGAGGAGAAGGACGAGGAAGTGAAACTATTAGAGCGGTCCATTGAGGAGCTAGAATGTACCGTGAATGTACTTGAACAAAAGGTATCTCTCTTCCTTAGACGGCTAGACCTATACAGAAATAATATCATTTGTCCTTTCTTTAACAAGATTTTCGCTTTCTAAGGTTGGCATTGTCAAAGGAGAAGCTGAACGCCAAAGGTTGGAGCGAGAGGAACTGGAACTGGAACTTCATGCTGTTAAACAACAAATGCAAAACGTCGAAAGCAATGATTCTGATTTAAAAAGGTTTCAATTAATTACTCCATTGAATTAGGTATTTATTATGTAACTGTTTACAAATGTCTTAGTACTTATATGTCTTTGACTTCAGACAACTGGATGAAAATGGGAAGAACCTTCAAGAAGCTCTTCAACGAGTACAGATTCTTGAAAAGGAAATAGCTGCCAGAGATGGAGAGGTAAAGTTGTTTCTCATTGGATGGATTTTCTATAAAAAAAAAAGTGTTAATTATTGTCCGATGTTTTGTGTCAAATGTTCGCCCTTAACATTATTGTTCATTTTGTTGTCTTTCTTCAACAGATAGCCCAATATAAAGCTCATATATCTGAGCTAAATTTGCATGCAGAGGCACAGGCTTGTGAATACAAGCAAAAGGTTGGAATAATAGCATGTTTGGCTTAGCTTAAAAAGATTACTTATAAATAAATAAGTATGTTTTTAAAGAAAAAATTATTAATCAAAGTGGGAATTAAGGTGTTTATTTTGACACATAAGTAAGAGTTAGTTAAAAAATAAATAACTTTTTTCCCCGTAGGCATCACAGTCAATTACATTTTAAAACATATGGGGATCAACTTCCGATGACTAGACAGCATTAACTACCAATTTTATGACAGTTCAAATCATTGGAAGCCATGTTAGAACAAGTCAAATCTGAGCTCCCTGCTACTCAAGGAACTTCATCATCCAACAAATTAGAAAAAAATTCTTCAAAGTCTAGGGGAGGAGGTTCCCCTTTCAAATGTATTGGATTGGGCTTAGTTCAACAAATAAAGTCCGACAGGGATGAGGAGCTTAGTGCAGGAAGACAACGTGTCGAAGAACTTGAGGCCATAGCTGCAAGCAGACAAAAAGAGGTAGCTTTCACAAATGAATACTGGTACTACTAAAATAAGCATTTTATCCATCTTGGCTCACATTCTCTGACAGATATTCAGTCTGAAGGCTAGATTAGCTGCCACTGAAAGCATGACCCATGATGTAATTCGGGATTTACTAGGTGTAAAGTTGAACATGAACAGTTATGCGGTAAGTTTGCAATCTGGTCTCGTTGTTTAAAGTTGAAAGTTTGTTCTGAGATTATCCTTGGAAAAGTTAAATGCTGAATGAATTCAGATGTGAGTTGCATGACATTCTCACTTTCTTTGGCATTGCTAGACTTTAATGGATAATCAGCAGCTTCACACATTAATCAAGGAGTCTCAACATCATGATGTTGAAACTCAAGTTAAGGTACTCCTTGTTTCCCCTCAAGTTAGGTACAATTTGCTTCAATAACTGTGATTGTGAGTTGAATTTTACATCTGAACTGGACTATTTCATGCTTGCAGGAACAGGAAGTAGTTAAACTTAAACAGCAAATAAACGAATTTATTAACGAGAGGAATTGGTAATCAACTGTATAATTAAACTGGATATTAGTTGCTAAACTTTTAAATTCCCTGACATGCCAAAATTGCACTGAAATCTTATCCTAGCTGGCTGGAGGAGATTGAGAGAAAACAAGCTGAAATGGTGGCTGCACAGGTTACCCTGGAACAATTAAGCCAGAAAGATCAGTTGCTCACAACTGAAAACGAGATGTTAAAGGTAGAGGCTTGCAATGAATATTTTCGCCCCAACATATTTCCAGAAAGAACTCCTTTTTTCACTATTTGATTTTGATGGTCAACTTCAAATTCTCTCAGGCAGACAGCATTAATCACAAGAAGAAGGTAATGGAACTTGAAGCCGAAGTCAAGAAATTGTCTGGTCATCAAAACCTCCAACAACGCATCCATCACCACACTAAAATCAAGGCAAGTCACTTAATTTGCCGCCATCAAATCTAATCAGGAGTGCAAAAGCATTTCAAATAAAAATGCTTCCCAAGATAAAACAAAGGCCAGCTTTGTTATCAATGACCTTTGTTTTGCACTTAAGAAGCCAATTCCAAGAGTGAATAAATAAAGTTGCCTGATGCCTAATGACGTTTGTTTTATTGTCATTGGAAAAATCTCTTTTAACATTTCTGCATTTAGATTGTTTACTGGAATATCTCATAATGTTACAGGAAGATAACAACTTATTGAAATGTCAAAACGAAGACCTTAGCATCAAACTACGAAGAACTGAGGCTATTCTTTCACGTGTCAAAGAAGAGCTAGCACGCTTCCGTGCATCAAATGGGCTAAACCCTTTCATTAACCTTGATGAGGAGCAACAGCTGGACAACGAATTGAAGGTTTGTGTGTAACGTGAAGTTATATTTGCAAAAAAGAAAACTTGTGCCCAAGAAAGAGAGAGAGATAGAGGGTTGACAGTTCTGACGGCTAGATTTATCTGAAACAGGAAACTGAAGAGGAGAGGCTGCAATTAGCGCAGAATTTAATTGGCTTGTGTACTAGCATACTAAAGGTCAGAGAACTTAGTCCCTGAGATCTTAAAGTATATTTTTGTCATTAAATCAAAACTATGCTCTGATCATTCTTTCATATGAAAAAATATGGCTCTCTTGAGCACAGTTCTTCTGGTTCAAGTGAACCTAGTCTTTACCACGAATCATTTTTCTTAGTTGACTATAATTGTGGTTTTGCCAATATCTGCGATTTCCTTAATTTTTGAAACTCATTCTTAAATTAAAGCAGCTGTTGAATTCCTTAATGTCCATCTATGCATGTTTTTTATGCCTGCCACATTATAATAAAATCCTACTTGTCGAAAAACAAGAAATAAAACATCCATTAGGTTTAGCTCATGACGTTTTTCGAATTGCAAAAACAGGCTGCCGGAATAAGGAGACCGGAATCTGAGATAAATCTATCTGTAGCTGAGGAAGCACTTGAGCAGCTGAAGAATCGGGTTATTTCTCTCGAGATGGAGCTACAAGATTTTAAACTTAAGGTAATTATATTGTCTACCTTTTTAATTTACTGAACTAGGTAACTTCATCCTTTCTTTATTTCTTGATTATGTATTTTGTGCATCTTTAGCTATGCTTAAAAGTTTTACTTATAAGTGTACTTCTAAGTAATAAGTTTTAATTAAACTCCATTTCTTATTTCTCAGAATAGAATGTCTAATGAAAGAAGTAGATTGTCTGAGCTCAGGCAACAAACTTTGCCGGTGAGCTCCAGGAGTAGAGTATCTCAAACGCCATTTATTTCTGCTTTGGATCGATAAAGGACGATGATCTAGTAGATTATTCGGGTTAGCTTTTCGCTAGCAGCTTTAGTGAAGGTTGATTGATCCATGATGTATTTTTTATTTTTTTATGCACTTCCATATACCAAAAGATGCAGAATGATACAAGATGTAAATGCATTGTAAATGTTAACACCTATAAGCTGAGATACATCAAATTTTTTATATATATTTTTTCTGTGTACGAAATATAATGAGAAATACAATAACATTTTTGGATAACTTTTACTTATTTTTATAGTTGTGCTTGTACATCAACTAATATGTCCGTTAATTTTACCTTAGGGTAACAAACCATTATTCCAAATTTCCAATTATCTAAAGGGTAATTATATTCGCACCACAAATTTTATTTCGTGTACCAATTTTTACAATCGCGCTACAAGTACTTGGTCGGTTACATGCTGGGTTACACGTTGACGTGGCAACCTGGCCGAAAGTGGTGAATCAGCCCAAAATTGAGAAAACCCCAAATTCAAACCCCATTTCACCTCACTCCCCCAAATTCGTGCGTACCAGAGGCGAAGGAACCCTAAAACCCCAAAATCTCTCTGAAGATGAAATCTCCCAAATCCCTCTCCCCAATCTCGTTATCGTTGACATCGAAGGAACCCTAACCCCGAAATCTGTTATCCTATATTCTGAATGAAAGGAAAATCGCCCAAAGTTGCCTGAAACTCCGTTGGATACTCCCTGAGTGAGAAGAAAGCTCTCGCCGGAGTGCAAAGAACTATCAAAAAAATCTCACAAAAAGGGTCACTGAGCATAAACCCTTTCGATAACAAGAGGAAAGAATTCTCGTCTGTGCGTTCACTGTACAGGTCATCACCGGATTGCTTGCTTTTATTTTTTTTTCAATTTCGACGCCGTCGTCTCCGGCGGGAAGGGACCGGATTGAATGTGACGTGTGGTCGTTTAAACTGTGAAGATGATGACTTGTGTATGAATTTGAACGGGTGATTGGTGTTTGAATGTTGGAAGTGTGTTGTGTAATGTTGCTGGGGGTTGTGGTGTTTGAATGTTGAAGTTTGTTGTGTATTGTTGCTGGGGGTTTTGATTTTGGTGTTTGAAATTGTAGTTGCACTAGTCAGTGTACTGTAAACTGAAGTTTTAATTTGAAATTGTAGTTCCAGCAATGTGATGTTCAGCTCCATGAGTTTTGTGCAACAAATAATATGATCTTTTAAGATAACGTTGCTGGTGTGCATTGTGCAACAACATAAACTGATCTGCCTGTCAAACCAAAACAAACTGAGGCAACAAATAGACAGACAAATCAGTTTATGGTGTGTATATTATTGACCTGTGAGGCAACAATGAAACTGAACTTGCACACCAAGAAGAAAGTGAGGCAACAAGCCATAATCCTCAAATTAAGTTGTCTGTCTTACACACAATAATGAACGTAGGCAACAAGCCATAATTAACGATATAAACTGAAATCTTTGTCTAACAACACCAACATAAACTGAGCTTTCACCACCAAGAAGAAATTCAAAACTGGGCTTACACCACCATTAATCCATTAGTGTCTGTCTTACACAAGAAAAAGAAATTGAAAATTGAAATGTTTGTGTTACAACACCAACATAAACTGAGGAACTACATAAATTGGTCAATTAAATGTCTTCACTACCAACAAGCCATTGGTCAAGTACATGTCTTCATGTCATAGTCTTGCGCCACGTTGGGAGACTCTTAAGTGCTGTGTGAGAACAAGACTATTGCCATCCTCCAAGACCTCGTACGTGACGGAAAATCTGACATCCTCCAAGACCTCATACGTCGTCCCCGAGAAACCCTTCGTGGTTGATATAAGACCTCGTACGTGACAAAAAATTTGACATCCTCTTCCAAACTTCCACTCGCTGCAATGAACAACCAATTAGTTTTCACAATTAAAATTTTGTAAGTAATTGTATAATCTTATCTGACAGGCACCAGATTCATAGAAAAATTTAGTTCACAATTAATATTTTGTAAATAATTGACAGAAACTTATTCAAAATCGACTGGCATTAACCGAAACTTGATCAACCAAACTTTAATTCCATGGCTATATGATACACTACAAACTATTAAATCAACATGAAACTATAACAATGCTATAAACATGGATTTGAATTGTAGTGTACATAGCATATACATCAGGTCAATGTTGAGGAGGAAATAGTGGAAAATACCCACCTCACATGGACACTTTTTCAAAATAGCCGTTGACCATGTAAAAAAAATAAAAAAATGGAAAAGCTAAAGCAAAGGTTTTCTCACTTTTACCCTTCCACATGTGACTGAAAGAGAGATGAGAGAAAAGTGATTCTCTAACCCCAACGAGGAAAGCCACATCGACGACCAACCACCGACGACCCAGATCGGAATCGCCATTTCTCTTGAAGGAGGTGTGTTTTAA
>CAIGRF010291925.1:0-12616 GCA_903798235.1 Fraxinus ornus | reverse complement strand
AAGAACGAAAAAAAAAAAAAAGGCTAATAGGGTGCTGCCACGTCAGCATCCTATTCAAATTCTGTCAAAAAAATAAAAAACAAAACAAAACAAAACAAAAAAGGCATGTCCCTGCAAGGTTTATTGTAGTAAATAACTTGAAATTTATAGTAAACCGCAACTGAAACATCATCAAAGTTTAGACTAATTGAACATCAAAAAATTGAGTGAGTCCCAGCTTTAAGAAGTTCAAAAATAACAGTGTTGAGTTTCTCAACCTTTGACTTCAGAGTAGTCAATCTATTTCTTGACGGGTACAAGGAGACTTGCAACTTGATTTGGTCCTCAACTTCACTTGGCACTTTGTGAAAATATAGATACATTGTTCTCTTACTAGTACTAAAAGTCATTTAATCTAGATTCGCAAATTGTGCTCAATTCTCAGTACAAAAACTTGGAACAAAAACTCAACTATACCGTTGTACTCCCTGACCAAACATTTCTCAATTAAGAGGCCTCCTCTTAACAAGGGCACATGTCAAACTGACCTAGTGCATAGTGTATTTTACATGCAAGCAAACTACAATGTGTCTCAAATGTAGACACGACCTCCCTGATGTACCAGAGGTCCACCCCAGCCTAAAGGTCAAAAAATTAAGTAATGGTTCGACTAAACCAATTGGACCATAGTCACTTTGAAGACATTTGGAGCAAAAGCAACAAACACAGCAATCATGGCGAAAGAAGATGGCGTTGACGCATGCCACTTTCATCCCTTGCTGCAAAGTTGATCCAACAGGAAAACCACCCCCACAATAGCACAAGTAGCCACGGCACGCAAGGTGACAGAAATCCACTTGAAACAGGCAAACAGCGGACAACCACCATGTTGCCACCATCATAACCAACATGACAGATGATTTCGTGCCAGAAGCCGTGCTATCTAACAGGACATGCATCAAATATTACACTGAAGTACAATTTCAAGAGGGCATATCCACACTAAATACAGGATCAAAGATGTACACATGCAACAAATCAACTACATCGTAACCCAATTTACTAGTTAAAACCTCATTGCCTCTTTGCTGCACACAAGTGATAAAGTACAGATCATATCATTATCATACTCTTCTATTCTCCAATGCAGTTCAGCAACTAATTATAAACAGGAAAGTATAACAACGTTTCAGATAGAATACTTTCATCTTCCCTGAATCCAACACAACCTAAAATGAAAAAGAAATGCTAAAAGAAAGATGGTTCACTGGCTAGCTGACCTGATACACATCAACATTAACACTAACTCCTAGATCCAGAAGCACTATGAATTTGGAACTCGACTACCCTGATTACACACATAAAGGGTAATCCTTATTTACATGCTAATTTTCACAGCCTACTATTTAAGTTACACAGCAACAGGTAGCGGGCTTCACAACAACATTAACATTCTATGAACAACTTTTTGTAGTCATATGTCCATGCCATCAAATATTTCATCTTCCTCATAACTTGACTCATTGGCAACAAGGCCTTCATCCACCAAGTTACTGATACAAAAATTAGGTGATAAACAAAAGTAAAATCCAGACATTACAGCAAAAAATTGAAAACTGGTTAAGGAATGTAAGAACTAATTTACCTAAAACAGCTGAAACGGAAGCTCACAACACGTCTAAGCTTTCTATTGTAGAAGAAGAAATGGTAAGACCATCTGAAATTGAAAGAGAGATGCGTGTCACAACGGATTGAAGCCACAGGCAAAGCACTTAAATTTGGTTAAATTATTAAATCTCACATGGCTCCTCTCTCGAGGAACGGATCTGCCTCTGGCTCTGGGCTGTAACTATAGATTTCACTTTCTGCTAGTTTCACAACCTGCACCACCATGTCAACGGTTGCTTCACTAATTTATTTTTTCTTTCTTTTCTCCTTCGATTTATGAAAGCATACCTCATCTAAAGCCTTGTACAAAGTCTCCAAAAGAGGGCTCTCACTTTCGGCAAGCCATTCCTGAAACCAAAAGTCGAAGGAAACTCAGATGAGAGTTCCAAGAGAAGTCACAACCGGTACAAGACACCAAACTAATAAAAACAAGTACAAATCCGGTACACGGATTCATGTGACAAAGCTCAAATTCTGAACCCTGAAAATGTAAACTTTTATGTTCTCGAAATTCATCAATAACTGAAACCGACGAACAAAATAAGAGGTAGCAGAAGATTGACTACAAAAACTATAATGATGTACTGTATATATTTCTAGCTATTTTAAGAAATAAGAAACACTTGCAGAAGATACAACCCATTCTCCACCATATGACAGATGGGTTTAAAGCTCAATCACACACATTAAGGAAAAGCAAAGCCAGTGCATCCTAAACTGAGGTTTTCGGGTTGGGATTTTCCCAGCCTGAAAACCGACCTCCTGATGCCAAACTCGACCCAAACCAACCCGACTAGGTTTGGTCGGTAATATGCCCAGCCCTAACTTTGACCAAAGAACTATATCTATGTTCAATTATGCATCCAAAGGACACGATAACTCCCAACCAATTTTTTATGCACAACACAGTTCTACGGGAGTGGATGCTGTGTCAATTATGCTAATTGTACATTCTTGGGTTACATTGTGGATGGCATTGTCTTTATGTGGATGAAATCTGGTCATTGATTGAAAATAGTGTTGTTAAAATCAATGTACAAAAAGCTGTCATCTCACACAATGTCAAACTTCATGTCAAACTTAATGTACATGTAGCAAAACTGGTGCAGGCTTGTACCTTCTGAACATCCCAGCCTATGTTCGTTTGTTATGCCACCACTACTAATACCTAGATATAACTGTCATGAGGCAATCTACCGATTAACTCTAGGTAAAGTGACTATACACCATAAGGAAGCGGGAAACTTCTAAAACATTTATCCTTCCACTTTCAACCAACTACCTTCTTTCTGCTTGTTGCTATCTTTTACTTCCTCTTCCTATGAATCTACAGTTCCACCTCAGTGATGGCATACACAAGATCTAGCTTAATGCATTTGGAAGTGCGCCAAATTTTCCTCATCTCATCATCTAGTAATCTAAATTCAAGAAAATCAATTAGGTTTATTTGTTTGACAATGCAAATTAGCATTCCCTTAAGCGAAATCAATTCACTTCAATTCACAGGCTTCAGAAAAAGAGAGGACTTGTCTACGTATACGCCTAGTAGATTATTTATAATAGCAACTTCATTTGAAAGAGTTATTAATTAATTTAATCGGTTATTTGACACTTTGATAAAAAAAAAATATATAAAATCCATATGTTTTCCCTTTCAAGAATCTCCTGTAATGAGAATGAAATAAGACAAAAAGTCTAAATACAACCTTGCCCAGATGATTGCATGTTGCTTAAGGGATCAAAGCAGAAGTTATTAACATAGCTAAAATTGATTAAATGGGCTAACTGACAAAGAATTGGGGCATTAGAAATTCACAACGCTAGTGTGCAGCAGTACATGCCCTGTGTGTGAGACAAAGACGGGGGACAAAAATAAGAGCAAAAATCTTCTTCCAGTCTAATGGAGGTAAAAGGACTGAATACTATAAACTGTTGGATGATGCTTTGTTGGCATGGCTTAATCCACATCATAGGCTGGAGGATTTGGAGCAAATGGTTAGGAACATACCCTGTACCCAGTCCTGCTTTTAAAAATGTTACCCTAGAAGTCAAAAAGCTTGAAGAACTTATGTTTTATTTAAATTTACTTAAAGCGTACACATTTAATCAAACAAAAAAAAATAATCATTTGACGTCAGTCTTTATTCATTTTTTCTAGCCCATTATGATTCTTACTTCATCCATGAATTGAATAACAGAACTAAATGAACAACCCATTTTTTTTTTTTTTAAATTTCACGTTACTTCCCAAAGGAGACTGAAACCAAGGCCATTGACCTAGTAAGGATTCACTCTTACCACTTGAGATAGGCCTTCATCTCAAACAACTAGTATCTCACGGCACTACATACAATTAAAAGTAAAAAACTTTGAATATTGTCAAACTGATTTTTTCAAACTTGTAAGCTCAGCAATTTAGTTCTCAACATTATGTTGATTAGCTAACAATTTTCTCAAGTTTTAAAACAAAATGAAGAGCTATTATCAAGGAGATATGGTTAACAGATAAATATATATCCTCACTTGATAGTCTCGCATCAATCCGAATGTTAACTAATATGATGTACTGTATAAAATATAATATTGAATCCATGTGCCAATACTATGAAGCCTAGTAAGGTCAAAAGAAAAATGAGTGTCAAGTGATATCTAAATAGTTGCAGAAGATACAATTAGCAGTAACTGTCACTCTTTAAGTTGTTAGACAGAAATATAACTTGACCATGCAAGGCTTAATAAGAGGAGCTTATGATGAGTTGTAACAGAAACGCTGTAACTTTTGAGGGCATTCTTGGTGGCATGGAGAGACTACACTGAGACACTAGATAGGTAAAGAATTGCAATCAAGACTCAAGATTTATGGGTTTTCAGAATAAATAAATAAAATAATTGAACATCTACTAAACCTCATTAACTTCTTAAATGAGTTTTAAGCTATTACCAATGCTTACAATCTTTGTGACGTCAACAATCAAGCCAAATGTTTTGTCGCATAGAAAAAAGAGAGACACAATAGGAAGGAATGCATGGAGGGGGTTCATATGGCAGCTGTTCTTGTTCTAAATTACAGCCAGTAGGCATTTGAACTCTACAAAATAGCATTCTTTATAGATTTGAACCAAGAAGCTGCAGCTTTGTTTCAGACTTTGATTCTAATTAAGGCCATTTCACTCCAACAGTAAAGCCTTCCCCATATTTTTACTAGAAAACTCTATACACCCAGTGGTAACGAAAATTTCTTCTATTAACTTTTATGGTTTGCTCAATTAATGTGATTTAAGTAACTAAAAGTAGGTTTCGTACTACCTTTGATGCTTCAAGCATATAGATATCGAATATCTGCTTGAAATTGTCCCAGCTTTCTTCTGTGAAAAATTGGTGAGCCTTCACTGCGCTGGTAAACCAAAAGTTGGCAGATTATAGCATAATGAGACAAATTTCAGAAACATCAGTGGATGCAAGGCAGCATTGATGCAAACAAAGAGACGAGCTATCAACTGTTATGATGTTGGGAAATGGAGAGACTTGAACTCTCAGCTCCTATTAGAGCAACAGTAATTCAAACTGTCTGTCAAAACCTTCTGACAACACTCCCAAGGATGGTGAGAGAGGATTATATAGCGGGATGTCACGTCGCCAGGAAAGCTGACAGTAACATTACCCATAATCCTCATTGAACCCATGAAAAAAAAAATTAATAATACATTACAACATAAGATACCTGAAGTCATAATCAGGATACATGTGGTTGAGAGTCAGAAGAAGATAAATCAATGTCTTTCGGCTGTCATGTAATTTAAGGAATTAGTCATATATTATATATAGATGATCTATATATGACAGGGATTTAGATTGAATTCACCACCTGGATCTACAAGATAAATATTCAACTGGTGAAGAAGAGTCTGTATCTGAAGACTTTCCAAGATAGTCAAGAATCTGGATTCCAAAGTTCAGTTGAGCAATGAAAATAAAAACTGAGTTAGCCCCTATATGGTACACATTAAAATTTTCATTTTCATTCTCATTCTTCTACTCATTTTCAACCACACATTCTTCAATAAAATAATATTTTCCATCACATCAATAACTTTTCCTCTTTTTCAACCACATATTCTCAATCAATCTACTATTCCAGAATACATTCTTCTAAAATAACGTGGCTCAAACACACCCTTAATTAACTTTCAGGTAAATGGCAACTACTTCAGAAGCTAATGGTAAAAGAAATGACAACGGAAAAATGAAAAAACTACATTAGAACATCTGCCCAAAAAACATTCCTCAAGAAATTTTTAAAAATGACTCCAATGGAAATACAAAACCAAAAACAGGTGTGTTAGACAATCACATACATATCATATATATTTCAGAAGCATCACACATAAATTGGCCTTCTCCAATAACTAATGGTGTTAACTTTAACATCAAGTGATTCAATTGCTCTTTTTCCCTAACAATGAATAATTAAAAAAAATTCAGTTTGTTAATCATTTCCGTTTCACTTAACTTGATGTTTAAAGCATCACCACAGAAACCAAAGAGTTTTCCATCTTACTTAGATTCCTCAAGTGAATTGACGAATGAAATAATTGATCTATTTTCCTAACAAATGAATCAGTATGGAATCTTGTGGGCCATGAAAATGAAACACATCTAGTCAAATAGACTTTTAATTCTTCCCTATGCAACAATCAAGAATTCTGCTTCTATTCTAATTACCATTTAGCACTTTCACGCTTTTTTTATTTACCAAATTGCCTCCTTCCACTCTTACATAAATTTAGCAAATTATACACTTCTTCCATGGCCCCACATGTATTCAACAAGTCACAGATTCTCTCGCCTGTCTAATTCCAACAAGTCATCCTAACTTCTCAATTTTTCTTGATGACATATACAAGCATGACGATATTTTAATCTCAAATCTCATGCAAATTAAATTTTACGAGCTCAACTATATATCTATTTTCCCCTTTCTCGGGACTATTGCCACAAGGCAAAATCGGGTACTAAGGCTTCCCTCTGTGAGGCAAGGCATTAAACTCGAGGCACTTTGAGGCGTAAGCCTACCATAAACCAAAAAAATATAAATAAAGAAAATAGGACGGTAACAAACTAACTTTAGAATCACTAAAAAATAAAGCAATTTAAAGTGTAACTGGAAACCAAAACAAAATATATTATTAAGTCATAGAATTAATCATTAATATGTGGAAGAAAAAGACAAACAGAATAACTTTGCAGTTATCAGAAAACGAATTACTGATTCAATAAACACAAATTTCTGATTTCATCTTAAATCTTCTTTTACTTTGCAGTTATGATAGTATTTATTTTGATAATCATGGGGAAAAAGTAATAGATCCAACTAATAACATTGCTGAAACAAGATTACATGCATAATGTTTCAGAGATGCATGAATGTCTATTTCCAAAACACAAGTCAAGGAGAAGTAGTTGACCAGCAACAAGAAGACAAACAACCAGAAAAAAGATAAGAGAACAAAATCAGAAAAAAAGAAAAGAAAGAAAGAAAGAAAAAGGTCAAGTAGCCTTTGCGGGGTCTGCTGCCATAGCGGAGTCAATAAAGTGGAGTCGGTGCTCGACAAAACTTCAGATGTCAGTTTTAAGTTTATCTTGGTTTTTGTGTTCTTAACCCTTTATTCTTATTTATATTCACTTATTCTTATTTTATTCTTATTTTTTGATTAACCTAACAAAAGTTTCTTTCAAAGCTGGTTATACAAAACAAAATGTGGCCTTAATATGAGTGGTCCCAATCCCATTTACCAAAAAAAAAAAGAAGAAGGTGAAACGCACTCTTCACAGACTGAGGTATGCGCTGTGAGGCTTATGCCTAAGCCTCATAAACGTGCTTAAATATTCGCGCCTCCGTACCATTTGTCAGCACCTCACATTGAGGCGTGCCTCATAAACGTTTTCTTAGACAATGATGCCATGGACCTCTTCACTTTCGTGCTTTCTTTTTCCTTCTCTTTGTATAATTCTAACGTACCTTTTAGCTTCATTTATAAATATAATATATTTATGAAGAAAATATTTCGAAGTATGCTTTTCCTTGGGCAGTAAAAATCAACTAATATTCATTGATCATTTCTTCTTTTTGGTATCTATTATATAATGCAGTTCTCGTGCCACCTACTCATTCTAAGGTATGCATACTTAGCTGATTCAACATCAGAAAATTAATATACATATTCAAAAGCTTAGAAAAATAAATCAAGAAATATAATATTTTATGCTTAAAAGCAAAACTGCAATAATCTTGGACAAATTCATTTACACCTATTTGACTGCTACCCAAAAAAATGATCACCCACCAATAATCATCTTGGAGGATGGCAAGAAACTCATTTGAAAATTCAATCTAATATCCTGATGTTACCTGAGAAAATTTTCTACCTAGATCGAATTAAAGATGAAGTATCACTTGAAAGATCTTTGTGAGCCATTCTTACCCTTGGGTGAATTACTAAAAGCATTTCTTTATGGGACAAACTTTAATTGTTCATTAAGTTTTTTACTTTTATGACTTTTTTCAAATGGCTTGAAAACAGAAAATATTCATTTCATCAAGGCTTGAAAAAGAAAGGATTCATTTCCTCTTTTCCTTACTTTCATTTCCATCATTATCCATCACTCCGAAGGTTCAATATTAGGGGATGATTCAACGCTTTTCCAAATTCTTTTTCATTTTATGAGAAAAAATATACTAGCTTATTCTTTCTTTTTAGAAGAGTTCCAATTATACATAAGATTGCAAAATTCGAAGGCAAGTACAAAAGACTTCATGAATGAAAAATTTGTTTTACTATAGTCCATTGAACAACTAGACAAAGAAATCACATCACAAATTACATAAATTGAACGCACCTCAGTCTCCAGGCTAAGTGAGAGTTTCTTATCTGTTCCAGTATGTTTGCCTAGAAAAACAAAAAGTAAAACAAATACCAAAGTTCTGAAAATCCACCCACAAGCATATGAGTTCGCACAAATTCAAATCATACTTACAAGAGTAAGCTTCAAGGCATCCTTTGATAGTACGTTCCCCAAGATTCACGTGACTCAAGAAATCATTAATTCTGGGATAACATACCATAATTTAAGGCTTAAAAAGAATAAACAAAGAAATTGAAATCTATAAGCAATGGAAAGGAACAAATCCTTTTTAAGAGATTGAGTAAAGTAATAGAACAAAACTCACTGATCAAGAGGAGTGTATTCCAAGTACTTCATGATGCTTATAATTAAATCACCTGACTTCACTGACAATTTTTCTCTGTCCCTGCACCAAATTTGATGTCTCAATCTACGAAGATTTTACAAGTCATAAAAGTCAAAACTAATTGTGCCAACCGGGCTAGCTTGCGCTTACCTCGACTAATCCCACGGGACCCTAAAGTTTACAGCAGGTACTCACCTCAATGGCCCATATCAGGTTATAACTTATAATATGAGCACAAATCTCAATATATGGTTGTAGAACACAATATTTTCACTCTGTTGCTTTCCACAAAAGACACCATGATCATACTCCAAATTGTAGATTTACTCTTTCTCTGCTTAGAAATTTTACAGCAAAGAATTCCGAGCAAGCCGTTCGACCAAATTGAAAATGCCCAAACATAAATTCCATCCCAAGGAATGCTTGATGTGTCACTAGCTCAAGCACAAAAGTGCGATACGGTCACAAGTTAATCCACTGTATATTTATTTTGAACCTTTGATCTATTATTAAATTTTCAATTAAAAAGCATGCCCCTAAACCGTGTGCTTAAACATTGGCCCTATCCACTACGAAAAATTAGTTCTTTACATATTTAGCAACATACCATGTTGAGCTAATTTTCTATTACCACCTGCATGATCAATTATTGTTATAGAGGTACCCTCAATGACGTGGCATTGTGATCAAGCACTATGCCTTGGCAAAAGGCAATCCCATTTGTAAAATGTGGAGAATTGACGCATAACTGATCACTAGAAATCAAGTACTAGCCCAAAATAAGATTCCCTCTTTGGCATGGCGGTGGTATCAAGCCCATGCCTCATCTGGGTGCATCGAAGTGCCTCTAAGCCTGAAAGCTTTAACTCAAGCGTGGAGAAAGCCAAGAATGAGTGTTCACAATTCACACAGAGCGCCTGGTAGAGCACTGAATATTAGGTAGCATATATCAGCTCAATAACTTAGAAAAGTTGTCAGATCGTACTTGGCAAAAGGCTAGCCTAACGCACAGGACAGGACAAAGCACACCCAGGAATCCAAGGATTTAACAGCCCATCTTACCCAGGAGGGGTGTACCCCCAATCCGGCGTAAGCCCTTCTAACTAAATCTGCAAGAGTGTTCCATCCCTCTCCCAACTAACACCAAGCAGTCATCCACCCAAGTTAAACATAAGCATTGGAACTCAATCAGTTGATATTGATGTGCTGTATACACTAGACTAATCCCAAGGTTATAAGAAGGACCTAAGGATGATTGAGATTAAATCATGAAGTGTTAAAATTCCTTTTATTTCATTGCTGCTATAAAAAAGATGACAACTTGTGAGAGGGAAACAAAAATCATCGAGAAAATTTTCGAAATTTACTTCTCTCATTTTGTTTTCATGTCTATAAACTGCACTCATCCTCTTTATATATAAAACTTTTTCTGATCCTTTTTTTGCTGAAATAACAACCAATGGTGTCTGTTTCATCTGATTTCCATAGTTTTAGGTTCACCTTGTTGATCAAAGGCTTCAATAAGAGTATCTACATCAATAGTTATCGTCAAAAAACCTCATTCTTTACCTCCTTGGCTCAACTAAAAATGTGGTAATTGAGTCCTAAGAAGGATGTTCAACAGCTAGAGCCTTTAGTAAAGGCAAATATCATAAGACATTCTATATACAAATTAAAAAGCTATCCCTCTCATTTTCTTTACTTTTTTCACATGGAGATGAGAAACCAAATGGTTCAGTTATTATCTCTACAGAAATATGGAAGCATCGTTTATGGTTGAAAAAAGTTATGGTTCTGCTGGAAACCTATCGAAATATGTGTCATAACATATAGTCAGGGTTTAACATTGGAATGAAATAAAATTGAATCTCCAGGGTCCAAATGAATTGGCTTATTCAAAAAAACGACTTATTCTTTAGAAGTAAATTGAGAGATCATGCACCTCCCTTTTTCTAGTTACATCCTTTTTCTAGTTACATAAGAAAAAAGTACAGCTGGTTGGATCTAACATATTTGTGAAATGAACATGATACTTGAATCTTAGCCTTTTTAAACATTGATGAAATTCAAACAAACAGTGTCAGTAAAATAACTGTGCATCAGGAAAGCAGAAATTAAAATGATGACCTTCCATGAAAAATTTATGAACCAGGCCTATAATAGGCTAAACCTAGAGTTTGGTTAATTATACAAACACTGGAATTCCTCAAATTGATTCTGAGTTATCCATTCATTGACCTTATAAATCATCAGAGCATGGTTACCTATAATGTTTTAGTCATTTCATCCAAGGTTAAGCCAACCACTCCAAACTTTCCCCAAAAGTTCCAATTTTCAAAGAAATGCGATTACGTGTATGCCTTCACAGATAGTTCAGCTGAGCTTTTAATAAATAAAAACGTGCATATACACAAATTTGCTTCTCTTCAAATGTTAATTCTAAGCCAAACTACATCATACTTTTCCATACTAATAATCATCACCAATATATACCATCCCTAACACACTTCCGCGCCTATTTCATTTTCTTTTCCATTCTCCTAAAATACAAAATTATGCTGTAACAAGAATATAAAAACAGCAAAACCATTAATGAAACACAACTTTTTTTCTAATATTTAACAAATCCATTAGATTTTTAACTTTTTCAATTTTTTTATGTACAAAATCCAACATTAATCCTCTCAAATTTTCACATAAAGCAGCAACACATAAAAAAATTCTAAATGAAACCCAAAATAACGCGTATATTATCGCAAATAACACAAAACCTTCATAACTAAACGAACAAACAATTATTACCGAAGAACTATATTAAGTTTTTTGCATAGAAGTAGATCTATATGTTATTTAATTGTAACAAGCAAAAGAAAATTGAAAATTTTATAATTTATGAAATATTAAACATACCCGTTCGGACGATTTATGGAGAGAGAGAGAGAGGGAGGAGAAATTTTGTTGTCGAAATGGATTAACTTGAAAGATAATGTATGAATTCTGTCCACCAAGGCATAATAAAGGAATCCGGAAATTCGAATATTCTGAATTAAATAATTTGGAGGATTTAATTTTTATTATTATTTGGAATTTTCGTGTGATTTTTTTATAATAAATTTTGTGAAAAAAGATATTTTTAAAAAACATGAGATTAAAACGTATTAAAAATATGAATTTAACTGTAAAATTATTTTATTGAAAAATATGTGATTAAAAATATGTTGAGAAATAATGAGTGTTAAATAATTGGGAAAATTAGGCTTAATACTCTAAAAATGGACCCAATTAGATTAATACCCTAAATTAATTAAACACACGTAAATCCCGTATTAATTACGCCCTAAACTAAAATAAATCCCCAAAATTCCAAAATCTCACTGCCTCGCCTCTTTTTCTCTCTACCTATATCCCCCTTTCTAGCAGCCTTTTTCCGGCAACGATCGACCACTCAAATCAGTTGACCATCAATTAAACATCCAGCTGCCTCCAGCTTGCTTCTAGCTAGTATTCTGTTATGCCGCTTCAGCATCTACGCATGGGCCTCACACATTGTCGTGTCAGATGTCGCACACCGTACCGTCGGCTTCGCCTCGATGTCAAGGGCCGAAATATGCCCTCTATTCCTCTACTAGAAGTCTAGATCGGTCGAAAATCGAAATTGTGGGAGCTAGTAGTGATTTGAAGGTTTTTCCACTGGTTTTGCTACTGCTTTGTACCACCCTT
>CAIGRF010291859.1:0-10952 GCA_903798235.1 Fraxinus ornus | reverse complement strand
TAATACAATAGAAATACCCAAAATACTCTTGTGCTCGACCCGCCAGTTGTGGCTGGGTGTCCAGTATAGTTAGGCTCCACACAATTTAACAAAAGTATGATGCAATATCCTTTGATTGATTTGTATGTTAATTTCAAAACCATTTATGTAACACAAGCACTTACCAAATGAATTTGTGCTTCTATGTTTTATAAGTTTCAATATTAAGGCCTGACTTATAATGGGATGAAACAAGTTATGGGGAAGTAGGGATGACAAAATGGCTCGCTGGCTCTGACGGCTCGGACAGCTCCGACTCTGGCTCGGCTCGAAAAAAGCCCTAGTTGGGTCGGCTAATGACTTGGTGGAGCCGAGCCTCATTTTGGAGCGTCGGCTCGAGCCGGTCCGTGAGCCTAAAAAAAAACTTGCATGCCACTTCTTTTTTTTCTTTTAATTTTAGCTGTAATTTTTTTATGTTAATATTTAGTTATTATTTATAATACGTATAAATTGCACAAATTTTAAATTCTTTAAAAAAAATTAGATTTGTCACGAATTTTTAAAAAAAATCGAGTCGGCTCGAGTTGAGCCTAAATTTTTTGGCTCGGACCAAAAAATGCTCGAAATATTTTTACTCGAACCGAGCTCGAGCGGCTTGGCTCGACTCATTGACACCCCTATGGGGGAGGTTTATAACGTTTATGACAAACATCGTGCTTCTATACATTTCAAACTTGTCAAACACAATCACTTGCAAAATGATGTAACATCTCTTATTTTTTTGTTATGTTAATATCAAAATCCTTGAGAACTCAGCTATGTAACATGAGCACTTACCAAATGAATTTGCACTGTTATGATTAACGAGTTTTATAGAGATGCATGACTTTTTTCTATAATTAAATAAATAATAGGACAATACAAGTTATGGGATGCTCGTCACTCTATTACAAATGTCGTGCTTCTACAATTTCAAGTGTGTCTAACACAAGCACTTACAGAATGAATCGACTTCTCCTATTTAGTTTATATGTTAACTTCAAAACTATTTGAAATTTTAAGTTCTGTAACACGGGAACTTACCAAATAGATTTGCATAACGGTGAATAACGAGCTTTATAGAGCATCATGACTCATATAAATAATGTGAGGGTACAAATTATTTGACGCTTTTGTCACATTATGACAAATATTTTGCGTCTATACATTTGAAGTATACCTAACACAAGCATGTACGTAATGTGGCAACATCTCTAATTTAATTGACGTTTTAATTTCAAAAACTATGGTGAATTCAATGATGTAATACGAGTACTTACCAAATGTATTTGGACGCTACATATTATAAGGACGATACAAGTTATTAGATATTTTTGTCACTTCATGGCAAAATATCCTGCTTCTTACATTTAAAACTTGTCGGATACAAACACTTACGAAACGATATAATATCTCTTATTCAATTTGTATGTATATTTCAAAAATTTAGGAATCCTATTATGTAAAAAGAGCACTTACCAAATGAAGTTGCACTATTATTAATCAGTTGCGTGATTTTTTATATACAATATGAATAAATCGAACATTCAAGAAGTTCAAGAGTTTACAATTTAAAAAGCACAAGGAGTCAGTTCGTGGACCACTCTGTTTTTCTCTCGAAGAATATAACGACAAAAACCAATTATGTGATATTTATGAACTATTAAATTTATATATTGCGCATCAAAATCTCAACAAATTAAATTAGAAAATAATTAACCCTTGCTCTCTTCTAAGAAAGTTACAAATTTTTACCTCATTCGGAAGAAAAATTCAACAAAATTATATAATCACTAGCAATTATTTGTCTCGACTGGCCTAGAATTACACAATCATATGCTCCTAATTATAAATTAATCCCTCATAAAAGTTTGGCTGCTGCCTGCTGGCAATATTAAATTCCTATTATGTTTTAACTACGATGAAACAATACTACGGATCTCCTTTGGCGTAGCTTTCATATACAACAACCTCACCTACTGTCTTAAAATATAACAATTTTCATTGACAAATTATATAAATGATTTATTTGTCACAATCAAAGCCAGCCGTTGAATTATTGAACAAAGAAGAAGAAAGATATTTGTATTCCCTACGTAGCCATCTTTCCTTGAATGTTAGAAGATATTTGAATGATTCCTGCCTCTAACAAGGTTTGGAATGTGACTCTTTGTGGGCACCAGTATGACAGCTTTTGTACCATGGCCTGTTGAGACACATCCCGCGATTTACCTCTTCCACGATACTCTAGGACGGGACGGGACGGGACGGGACGGGGTAGGACCCTCGAGGTTGGGGTTCTACTTTTAGAATATATTTGAATGATAAATGGAGACCAAACAAGGGTCCTTTCTTTTCCTTTTAAAGAACTTATGGTCTGGTTTTGTGTACTTAATTCAATTTAATATAATTAAGGATCAAATCATAAGACTTGTTCCTTTTCCATTTGACAGTAGTTGCAAATTTCAATTTGTTTAGAATAGTTAATTGTAAGTGTTAAAAGAATATAGTTGCACACATAGAACCCTAATTAGGGAACATTTGGTTGCCCTCATTCGGAGGCTTTTCTATCTTAAAACAATGGCGATGGCTGATTGGCGTTCTCGACTTTTAGTATCAAATGAAAGAAGAGAAAGTTAACGTGCTTGTTATCGAATAAGGTTCTATAGTTGATTTATGACTTTAGATACAATATACGCGTAATGTAACATTACTCTACATGCGCCCATCAAGGGAGTCGATTTAGGAATGCAATCAAGTAGAGGCAAAGTTGGAGAAACGATGTTAGAAAGAAAGATGTGACTCTAGAAAGATCTAGAGCAGACGACAAGAGTTTGATTATTCTATACGAATAAGAAGTTTAGCTATCTAGAAAATGTTGATATATGAAACAACACTATTCGCGCATTTAGAAAGCGGGAGATGAAAGAGAAAAAATGCGTATAAAAGAGAAAATATTAAAAGCACATTTCATGTAATATCTTCAATTTCTTCCTTAAACGTATAAAAAATATACCCACAGCTCCATTTACATTTAACCCAAGTTTGATAGAACTTAAAATTTAGAATTTAATTTAAAGTTAGAGTCAACAATTAATTTTAATCACATATTTTATAGTACCCACAACTTTCAACNTAAAAGAGAAAATATTAAAAGCACATTTCATGTAATATCTTCAATTTCTTCCTTAAACGTATAAAAAATATACCCACAGCTCCATTTACATTTAACCCAAGTTTGATAGAACTTAAAATTTAGAATTTAATTTAAAGTTAGAGTCAACAATTAATTTTAATCACATATTTTATAGTACCCACAACTTTCAACCACATATTTCATTAATGGTGTGTTTGATTGTATTTATTTTCCATAAAAATTGTTGATTTTTCACTTAAATTCCTACTTTGAAGTGTTTGATTACTATTTTTTTCATGGAAAATCTTTTTCAACTTTTAAAAATATGCTTAATTTTCCTTGATTTTAAGGAGACCATTTTCTTGAGGGAGTATGTCTTTGTTTTTCTCAAAACAAGGAAAGTATTTTCTTTTTTAGGATGTATTTTTTTTAAACCAATCAAACACACTCTAATTTTCATCAAAATTTACTAAAAATCTTATTTAAATCATCACCAAACAGGGACTAAATACGGACAAAGGTTATTTATTTATATTTTAGAAAAATATGGCCCATATTTGAACTCCCATGTAAATTCCTGTGTGGTGGAAATTAATATTCAGATTTTAATATAAGTCAAAGTTATCAATTAATTTTAACCACACATTTTATGGATTACAACTTTTCAATTTCATATTTTATCAAATTCATTAAAATTTACTAAAAATATGATTTTAATTCTCGTCAAACGAAACTTAGTCCATATTTGGTAGGGATTAAAATCAGATTTTTAGTAGAGTTTTATAAAGTTGATGAGATGTGTGGTTGAAAAATTATGAGGCCCATAAAATACATAGTTAAAATTAATTTTTAATTTCGATTTAAATTAAAATCTAAATTTTAATTGGTACCAAACAAAAACTTAATATAGCTTCTATTTGATACCCATTATTTCAAAATAAAAACTAAAAAAGAATTTTGAATAGTACTTTTAAGAGAATGTGAGGTTAAGAAAAATTAAAATCTAAATTTTAATTGGTACCAAACAAAAGCTTAATATAGCTTCTATTTGGTACCCATTATTTAAAAAAAAAAATGAATTTTGAATAGTACTTTTAAGAGAATGTGAGGTTAAAAAATTAAATTTACATATAAAATATCTTATTTTATGAATGTTTAATTAAAAAGAATTTTGGAGAAAAAGAATTTTGAAACAATGGACACAAATTGTGAAAATAATTGATGATTTAACCCCTGTTTGGTACACATTAAAATTTTTATTTTTATTCTTCTACTTATTTTCAACCACACATTTTTCAATAAAATCATATTTTTCATCATATCAATAATTTTTTCTTATTTTTCAACCACACATTCTTCATTAATCTACTATTTCAAAATCCATTCTTTCAAAATAATCTGGTCGGTGATGCAACAAATGAGTTACGTATTTACACACGTATAACTAAAAATGTACAATGGTACAACTGTACAAGCCTATTTGATGAAAAGTACTACAAGTGGCTGCCAGTAAATAAAGCTTCGAATATTTTATTTTATAATAATAAATAAGACAACCTATTTTGAAAGTTCACGTCACCGACTATTTGTAAAATAGGTGGACGAAAATATCCTTAAAATTTTCAATTAGATTTTTCAAAATCTCTCCTCCTTTCTCAAAACGACCGTCCATTCACCGACATTTCATTTTCATCCATGAAAAATTGGTCATTTTTACAAAAAAAAAAAAAGAAAGAATATATTCGTAATTTGATATGAAAAATGCTACCTTTGATGACATCTCCAACCCTCTAATGTTTGGATGTTGGAATTTGCATCACTTTCTCATAAATCAAGACATTTTTTGCAAGTTTTAAAGTTGTGGAAGTGGGTTTTTTAATTTTTTAATTTTTTAATTTTTTTTTTTGGTAAAATATTTGGTTGAACAATAAATTAATTACAAATAAGCACAAAGTCACTTTTGATTTTGATTGTAATCTTTCTTTTAAATTTCGACAACCATATTGTTTTACAACGCTTTAATTGTCAATACAAGAAAAAGACGATTAAAGAGTCGTACACGAGTCATTTTCTTAAAGTGAGCCTTTTTTTTTTTTTTTTTAAATGTCAAATGACCTTAGGTACTAGTCCACACAATGGCACCAATATTTATATAGAATACATCTTTGACCGTAAAAGGTAAGAAGTAAATTGTAATCAAACCATTTTTTTCAAGTGCATGTACTAGAGTTCATATGTCAATAATTTAAAATTTAATTTTTCACAATAGATTTCAATTTCGATTTTTAAAATTAATTGGTTACATTAATTTTATGTTAATTAGTATTATTCATCGATTAATAGGATCTTTCACTTATAAAGTTTCGTATGAAAGTTATTGGTTTGGTCTCAAGATTTGTGCACCAACCGTTTGTAGTATGTAATCTTTGACATAGAAAGAATTTGGTCATTTTTACAAAAAGAATATATTTGCGTATTTGAACATTTGTAGAGGACGGTTTGAGAGTTGTAGACAAGTCATTTACTAAAAGAAAGGATGTAATGCATTTTTCCAAGTGATACGATGGAAAATATGTGATTAAAAAATAAGAAAAAAGTTTTGATTTGCGTATAATATTATTTTATTAAAAAATGTATGATTATAAATGAGTAAAACAAGAATGAATTTTTTTTTTAAAATGTGGATCAAACAAGGACTAAATCTACTTTTAAAATAGGTTTTTTTTATCCCCATTTTTTTTTTTTTTTTCTAACTTCGATTATCTTATCATTTTCATCACTCCTAAATTATCACCTCAATAAAATCGAGAGAAAGGTTGTCCTAATAGAAATTTCATTAACTTTTGAACCTAGTTTGATGGTCATTATTTAGTCAAAAAAAAATTTATTTTATGAATTTGTGATTAAAAATAAGTACGTAGAAAAAAATAATGAAATAATGATTAAAAATCCATTTTCCCAAGGAAACTTGTGCACTATACAACATAAATGAGTATAATAAAATACAATTGGAGGGGCAAAATGGAGATTTCGATTGTAAAAGTGGGTCCAGAATGTACCAAACTCAAACTCATTATTATAATTCTTTCTAATTAAACATGATTAAAAGATGTAAATATGTAATATTTTCGTTCTTTTTTAAACTACGATGAAATAAAAAAATAAATTGTCTCAACGGTTTTGTCTATTTAAACTCAATGGATGCCTCCATTTTTCCTCCCCCCTCTCTTTGCATTCTTCAATCACTGTGTAGAATAATTGCAGTTTGCAATCTGTCTCTTTTTCTCTCTGCATTAGCCCCTTGATTCCCTGTTCTGTCCATTTTAATTCTAATTCCGGTATGTTCTAGTCTTGGGTTTAATAATTTCAGTGTTTTTCTCTATATTATATTTGTTTTAGGTGATAGATTAATTGGTTTGAAGAATTAATGTGTTTAAATTTGAAGGCTAATGTGACTTTTTTGTTATGGGTTTGAGGTACTTTCATTTTTTTTTTCACAAATTAATGTGTGTGTGAGAGAGAGAGAGAGAGATAATTTCGTGGATTTCAAATTCATGAATGGTTCTCTTCTAATGAATTTGATTATTGCTTAGTTTCTGGAATTTTATTTTTCTCGATATCTGGCTTAAGATACAGAACTGGTTATGGATTGCCTATTTGTCCGTTTTATATTAGATCCTTTCAAGTAATTTTGCAGTATTCCCAGCCATTAGAACTTGAAGATAGACTCTAAATCTGAATTTTCTATTTTAAGGAGTTTGTTAAGAGTCTAATCGCATACCTATTCAGTATTTCAGTTACCCATTCAAGACCAAGATGGAATACGAACATCGATATGGGCAGGTTCAAAGGTCAAAATATGATTGTCTGCTATTTGGTTAGTTTCTCAATTATTTACAACTAGTGTTTTAAGTTTGAATATTTGGGAAAAATGTATCTGAACCACAATATGTACTTTTCAGATCTTGATGATACTCTTTATCCTCTTAGTGCTGGCCTAGCAACAGCAGTTCTTAAGAACATTCAAGGTAAGATTATTTCCTCTTGTTCAAAAAATCTGTTTATGTTTATATGGTGTTTGATTTGTTGTGTGTTTTACAGATTACATGGTTGAAAAGCTCGGTATTGAAGAAAGCAAAATCGATGACTTGTGTAATCTTTTGTACAAGAATTACGGTACTACAATGGCAGGCCTTAGAGTAAGTATTTCTACTTACTTTCGATTGTTAATAGCAGCGTGATTCTGTATGAAGACCATTTATTAAGGGATATTTTCTATGCAGGCAATTGGCTATGATTTCGACTATGATGAATATCACAGGTGAGGGAGCCAGATTCTTTGATTTCTGATTTGATCAGTTTACGTATGAACATAGATGTTTCATTTTATTGAACTGTGAATGTCCCAATTTTGCAGCTTTGTCCATGGGAGGTTACCTTATGAAAATTTGAAACCGGACCCTGTTCTGAGAAGCCTTTTGTTAAGCTTGCCCATTCGGAAAGTTGTAAGTCCTTTTTTCCCGAGGTTTTTTTCCTTTTAGTACTGAAGAGTCTGTGTATGAATGCATTCTTATGGAATACTAATGTTTCTGTCTTCATTTTGTGATAGATTTTCACTAATGCTGATAAGGTCCATGCCATCAAAGTTCTCAAAAGACTTGGTTTGGAAGACTGTTTTGAAGGGATCATTTGCTTCGAGACTCTGAATCCTACACACAAGGGCACTGTATCTGATGACGAGGATGATACCAAGTTTCTCGGATCCACACAATTGTCTCGCACCCTTAGCACAAGCCCTAAGATTTTCGACATAATTGGACATTTTTCTCAGCCTAATGCAGAATCAACAGGATTGCCAAAGACACCAATTGTCTGCAAACCATCAGAATCCGCCATTGAAAAGGCTCTTAAAATTGCCAACATTGATCCACATAGAACAGTAAGATTATCTTTCTATTTTTTACATCTTTCACTAAAAGTTAATTCTAACTACTACTCATATTAATATATACTTAAAACTCGTCTTCATTATATCCTGCAGTTGTTCTTCGAGGATAGTGTACGAAACATTCAGGCTGGAAAACGCTTAGGCCTTGATACTGTGCTGGTAAGTTGCATTGTCTATCCATAAGCTAAGTCGACAAAAAACTTTTGCACAAAATGGCCATTATAGACTGAAAGTTCGCTTAAATTTCCATGTAGGTCGGGAAATCTCAGAGAGTGAAAGGTGCAGATTACGCATTTGAAAGCATCCATAATCTCAAGGAAGCGTTACCTGAGCTTTGGGAAACTGATAAGGTTGCTGAAGTTAACTACGCGGGTGTTTCAGTCGAGACATCTGTTACAGCTTAGGTTCTATGTTCATTCGTAGTAGGGGAGAAATCCTTAATTCTATCGCCTTCATCAAATGATGTAAATGTTCTGTTGCTATCATCAATTAATATAAAATTTTCTTAAAAAATCTTCGGGTTTTAGTACTGTATAAGCTGCCTTGCAAATTACGCATTTTTACGCGTATAATTTAGATGTCAACATCATTTCTTCAATTAGAGAAACAAAATTTGACGTGTAATGTACTAAACTTGAATTTAATAAATGGCGTGGACAAGATTGCTTGTGTATTATTGTCATTGGACGGTTCATATGATCCTAACTTCCACATCATTATGATTAACATGATTAGTACTGCATTTTTGCCATAATGTTTGGAAGAATTTGATAATCTGTAATTTGATCAACATCAAAATCGTGATTATCACGATTTATGGGAGATGCATTTATAATTGACACGTTCAAATCCAATCATTGAGAGCATCTGGAATTTTGTTGGTTCATCATTACATTTATTTGCAATTGTTAAGGTATAAGAGGGGTATATTGGATGGAGTACCCAAATAATTGAAGGGTGTCTAATAAAGAGATTAAAGAGATAAGAAAAAACCAAAGTAGAAAGCCAGGTTGCTAAGTAATCCTGAAAGATTGTTCAATTAGTCGGACTTTGGGTTTGCTCATCAATGGTCATCAGTTCTCTCCTCAGAGCCACTGATGTGAGTACCCCGGTCGTAAATTTCAGGGCCCCGTAGAATTAGTCGAAATGCGCGCAAGTTGGCCGGAACATTCATGGTTATAAATAAAAAAAAAAAAAAAAAAGCCAAGTTCTAAGCAAATTTGAAAATGATTTGAGTTCAATGATTTACAAACATAAATCATTCGCATGATATATATAAGATAATAAAGTTAAGATTTAACTCTTTTAAATAATCTAAATGTGAAGAAAGTCAACACGGCTATGTCACTCCAAGAGATGCAATGAATCATGATAAATCAAATATCAAGATTTCAGGATCAACTACTCAAAACAAGTCAAAACATTACGATAGTGCTAGACTTAATCGACACACAATAATCAAACTATATGCAAAAGACAATATTACATGTTAAACGAGATAAATCACCTAAGGTCAAAAACATTATGCTACCTTCATAATATCAATGTGGCTAAATATTGTCACATTCTTCATATTTGTGAACCCGTTGATTTTATAGGACACAACCAACCTATGAGAGCCAAAATGTTTCCTCGTGGACCGTCAAGAAATATAAGCCCCAATAATTAAAGGGAAAATACGAACTTAATGTACTTTTAAAATACACATTCACATGTAACAAACTTGATGAAATCTTTAAAAAATCAAGCAGTCACACTATTAAATAGAAAATGCATATCTTGAAGACTAGAAGTTGCTTAACTGCTAGCACTAAAGGATATTTTCTTGTTATCTTAACGTTTCAACTCCCACTCCAAACGTTGGCATTACCAAGAACCGGAGATGGTATGATCGGCACGAAGGTGTTACGGCCTAAATGTTGAACTATTGACCTCTGATAATGTCGTGACCTATATTTAATCAAATTTGTTACGATCATACTAAACACACAATTTGTGATCACGATCACAACCCAGTTACAAAAATCACGCATGATCACAATTACATACCACAATTTTATTTTTTTGTGCAAATCCTATATTAAGTCACAAATCACAATTGATCACAATCAGTCATCATTTCACCCCCCACTCCACCTATGTCAGCACCACCAGTCGTAGTTACCAACTCAAATCCACTACCACATTCACCTCAAATCCACAATGACCACCTCAAATCACCACCTTTTCCACAACTAGAGCACCACCTCAACAAACCAGAAAGCAGTACCCCACTCCACCATCTCCACAACCCAAATTTGCACTACCTCCACAAAATCGTACTCTCCCATAAGATTTGCATCCACTACACTGCCTAAAGCTACATCGTCTTCATTGTCAACCTCCTCAACCACGCCTCTCCGAATGCTTCTCTAATTACTAATGGAGAAATCTCTACTGTCAACCTATTCGCCACCGATCGTTATTCCACCTTCTATAGTAAAGTACACAATAGCCATTTTGTCACCCTTCCCTCTTCCCTTGTCCTCATAAACGCATTGAAAGTAATCGTTGAACTACCTTGCTTTGCCACACTGACAATCGGTATGTATTTGTACATTCTCGATTGTGATGGTGGGAGTTGTGATGGTGAACGGCGAGTGAAGGTGGAAAGACGTTGGGTGTGGATCTGATAATCGGGAAGAAATAGATTAAGTGATAGCTAGGTTGATGTGAAGTCGAGTTAATTAAATCACCAATCACCCACATTTGTCTTCGGTTACTACTTGCTCACCCAAAAATAAATGGTTACCGAATGCTCACCCACTATCGAAAAAAATTACCCATCCATCACCCGTTTCACTTTCATCT
>CAIGRF010291850.1:0-12147 GCA_903798235.1 Fraxinus ornus | reverse complement strand
GATTTTTGGATAATGTATGCTTAAAAAATAGGGAAAAATGTTAGGTTACGTGTAAAATATTTTATTGTGTAAATGTGTGGTTAAAAATAAGTTTGCAGAAAAAAGAGTTTTGAAATAATAAATATCATATATGGACTAAATAATAAGACCAAAAAAATTAAAGTGGATCTCATATTCACGTATTTAATTGACTATCATTTCACCTCATATAGCATATTACATAACATGACATGATTGTCAGTTTGTAGTCCTTGTTTGATTCTCATTATTTTCAAAAATACATTTTTTTTCTTTTCTTTTTAATCACACATTTTTCAATAAAATAATATTACACAAAAACTCAAAAAAAAATCGTTATTTTTCAATCACATATTCTCCATTAATCAATATTTTCAAAATGTGTTCTTAACAAAAGGAACCTAAAACAAGCGCACAGTCGTATTCATTATTATTTTTATTCTTTCAAACGGAAAAGGTGTACCATTCATTTTTGTCCTACTAAATTTTGGTGGTGACCATTATTGATGTTGTACGAAATTTATGTTCGTAATGTGAACTATCCTACTAATCTACATAAGTTCAAAAATGCGAGAGTAGCCCACGTGATTCACACAAAATTGTGAGTTAATCTTAAATTAAGGGTGTGTTTGAGCCACATTATTTTGGAAGAATGTATTCTTGAATAATAGATTGATGGAGAATGTGTGATTGAAAAAGAAGAATAAATTATTGATGTGTTGGAAAATATTATTTTATTGAAGAATGTGTGATTGAAAATGAGTAAAAGAATGAGAATGAAAATTTTAATGTGTACCAAACAAGGGCTAAGTCTTGATTCTCATTATTTTTAAAATATATTTTTTTCTTTTTTATTTTTAATCACACATTATTCAATAAAATAATATTACACCCAAATTAAAAAATAAATTCTTATTTTTTAACCGCACATTTTTCATCAAAATATATTTTTAGCAAAAAAATTGGATACAAACGAGCTCTAAGTATATATTAGAGTAGACATTTTAGACTTTTAGTATCAAGTCAACAACAAATGCACGTAGCATTCTTGTCCACGCCGAGTTTGTATTTAATTAAAATATTAGTCCTACTTTATGACACACGAGTCACACTTGAACTCGATAATGTGTCTAATCGGATTGGCCTTTTACCCCCCCTCCCCCCACCCCCCCACTCCCTCTTTTTTTCGGTAAATAAATGTATTTTATAATAGTATTATGATGAAAAAATGTATGATTAAAAAATAAGGAAAAACTTTGAGTTTGTGTGTAATATTATTTTATTGAAAAACGTTTAATTTTAATGATTGAAATCACTGTTCAAAAATGCATTTTGATTGAAAAAATGAGGCTCAAACAAAAGGTAAGTAATTTTCCAATATTAAAGCGCCTAAAGTGCGCTTTTCAAGTTGAATTAAACATCGACAAATCTGAATGCATCTCTTCTATAATTATTCAACTAAATTTTCCAACCAAATATGTTGAATTTCACATACGTTGAACTGGACAATATATAGGGTGTGTTTGAACCACATTATTTTGAAAAAAATGTATTCTTGAATAGTATATTGATGGAGAATGTGTGGTTAAAAATAAGTAAAAGAATGAAAATGAAAATTTTAATGTGTACCAAACAGGGACATAGTAAACACACGATGATATTTATTAATTATTCTAGACAATGCAACACTCCAAACGTGCCATGAACGTGTATGAATATGAAGAAGCTCTCAAATACCACTTTTCTACCATAGTTACACACGATATTTGAGATTTAGACAACTTTTTTCGAAAAACAAAAAAATATAGACAGCGATAAGATTATCGGAAATATCTTATCTAAGAAAATATCTTATCTAAAATTCATAAATGAAATTCAAACAAGAAGTAATTTTTGAAATCATCATTTCTTTGAAATAATGATCGTAAAATCTTATCTAGAAACTCATTCAATACAATTCAAACATGCAGTCATTTTTCTAAAATAAACTCTTTTTTGTTAATAATTATTGAAAAATCTTATCCAAAAACTTATTTCCCCTACAAGTCAGTCAAACACGAAGTAATTCTATCCAAAATTTCTTATTCGAGCATGACGCACATATTGCCACCGATTTTTATTTTTATTTTTTTGAAATATTTTTGGCATGCAATCATCATTGATGGTACCAATAGCATCATCACTAACCCCAAAATAACATATTTCCTAAATTTGTTGGTATGCAATCCCCTTTTATTAAACAATTGAATTTTCATTACATTTTTTTTTAATTGAGATAAATATTAAACAAAATAAATAAACACAATCAAGTCTGATCAAGTCCAAATGATATGTCGAAATTAAAGAGTGGAATAAAACAATATCGTCGAAATCAAACTGAACCAACTAGAATGATTGAAAAAAGAAATATGATTTTTGTTCAAACAAACATGGTGGCCCGCCCAAACCTCCGTAATCTAGATTTTCATTGACAATAAATAGTGGTAACTCAAGTCAACCACCTACTTTTTACGCCGTTTGATTTGCAAATTGCAACACCATATGCAATCACACAGAGTCCACAAGACGTTAACTACAAACCCTATTTAGCCCCACCCTAGGTAACTTCACAATCACTTCCCCTCTACAATCTTTTTCCTTTTCTCTGTGACTGTATGTGTGTGTCTCTCTCTCTATATATATAGAGGTGTGATGTGAATTATTATGTGTATCTTGAAAAATGAAAACCCAGAAACCCAACGGCATATTCGTTTCTATGCGTCTTTCTTTCTCTCACTAACTTTAAATCCATTCGTTATCGACCCCATTTGACAGAAAACAAAATCATTTTTGAACGAAGAAAGAAGGAATCTTTTCTATTTTTTTTTTATTTTTTTTGGGTTTCTTCATGTTTTACCGTTTCTTGAAATTAGTAACGAAATGGTTGTGAAGATGATGAAGTGGAGACCGTGGCCACCTCTGATTTCAAGAAAATATGAAGTGAAACTTAAAGTGCAGAGGCTTGAGGCTGATGGCGGTTGTGATTGGGTAGTTGGGGGTGCAGAGAAGGATAGAAGTGGGCTTGCAGTGGAGATCAGGTGGAAGGGTCCCAAGATTTCGTTGGGCTCATTTAGAAGGACGGTGAAAAGAAACTGCACAAGAGAGGAAAGTGTAAAAAGGGTGGACGGGCCAAACGGCGGCGTTTTGGTGGAGTGGGATGAAGAGTTTCAGAGTGAATGTAATCTTTCTGGGTACAGGGACAACTTGTTTCATCCATGGGAGGTTGCCTTTACTGTGTTGCATGTGAGTCTTCTTTTCTTTTTCTTATTATTTTTTCACGATTCTTGAATATACATTTCTGGGGGTTTTTTTATTTAATTTTTATCTTTTCTTGGGTTTCATTTTTCAACACCTCTTGCATTTTTTATTCGATGTGATAAAGATTGGGTATCTGGCTTATTGGGTGAGATTTTCAGTTTCATGATTATTTCCTTCTATTGTAGAAAAATCCCACATCTGGTATTTGAGCATGTGCATCTCAGTTTAAGAGTTGTAATAACATATGATCTGTAATGATTTAGGGAATAACTTTCATATGGGGCGTATTTAAGAGGCTTTTGGGGTCAAATCCAACGTTATTTACAGAAGAATATAATTTTTTATGTGATCTTGAGATTGAAATATTCAAAAAGAGACAGGGAAACGAATGCCTACACAGATGCTCCATCCCCAAATTTAGGCAACTTTTTTTTTAAAAAATTCTTCACAAAGGCTAGGATATGCAATTCTACTGTCTTTTGATGGGAGTCAAAATTACTACAAACGTTTATGTTATGCCTGTCAATCAAGTATTTGTATTGGTTCAAAACGCCTATTCTTGGGATTGTGTCATATCAGATTACTAAAATGGTACCTCATATCGTGAAAGGATCTTTAAGCCACCATTTCGTGGGCTTTTCGAATGCTTCTTGTCCGCGTTTAATTGAAATTATAGATTCTGTATATCGTTTTGGGTGGTTTGCCATGTGTGCCAAAGAATCTTTTAATCGTATTTGACTTTGCAGACATCATTGAACCCTGTCTTGTTTTCTTAAATGTTTATTTCCTTCATGTAGTAGTCTATGAAGGCTTTGAGATACACTGAACTTTGTTTATCTTATATCAAAGTTGGCTGCCTATGCCCTGTTGTTTGAACTTTAATAAGTTAAATTAGTCAGGTCGTTAGTGGTCCAATATTTTTATCACTTGGTCATTGTTGTTATGGTCAAGTATTATGTGCTCTTGGCTAAAAATAGGTAGAGTCTAACACCATTTAATTTACTTGGTTTGTTAATCAATTATCGCGAGTTCTGCAAGATAGCAATTATACCATGTTATATCATTTACGTCTATGTTTGCATTTTTCTAAAATCAGAGGTTTGTCAAAGAGTTATTATTAAGCTCTTAAGATCAACATATGGATTTTTGTTTTCTTTCAGGGTTTTGTTCAAGAGAACTAAACTTGCTTGGTTTTGTTTAGGGGTTGAATCAAGGGGCGAAGAACAAGTTTCCTATAGTTGGTTCTGCAGCCTTGAACCTTGCTGAATTTGCTTCCAAGAATGAAGAGCAAGAGATTGAACTTAAGATTCCACTTTCAGTGTCAGGTGCTGCAGCTCAGAGCTGTTCCTTGCTTCGTGTACGTATGAATTCACAGCGATGAATTTTATCTGACATCAATTTGGGATCACTAATCTTCATAATATCGGTTATTTAAATTTTATTACAGGCTTCAAAATTATTTATTTCCTTCTACATCTTAACAGCCATTTTGATTTCAGATATGTCTAAGCTTATTGGAACTCAGAGCTGCACAAGAACCAAAGGTGTCGGTGCAAAGGCAAATGATGCTGGATACATCATCTCCATCATCTGCAGACACTTCCTCGATAGATAGAGATGAAGTTTCTGTGCTTAAAGCTGGTCTCAGAAAGGTAAAAATCTTCACAGATTTTGTGTCGACTCGGAGTGCTAAAAAAGCTTGCCTGGAGGAAGATGGTAGTGAAGGCAGATGCTCTGCCAATAGTGATGAGGGCGAGTATGCTTATCCCTTTGATGCAGACTCACTTGATGAATACACTGAAGGAGCATCCGACGACATGAAGGAGAATTCCACTGTTAGGAAGTCATTTAGTTATGGTTCATTGGCATATGCTAATTATGCAGGCGTGTCATTATACACTAGTGCTAAAATCAAAGCTGAGGATGAAGATTGGATTTACTACAGCAACCGCAAATCAGATGTAGGCTCCTTGCACAAGGATGATTTGAGTTCCACTGTTTCTGAGCCATCTCTGATGCAGAATTCAAAACGTAGTATTCTACCTTGGAGAAAGAGGAAGCTGAGCTTCAGATCTCCCAAGGCTAAAGGAGAGCCATTGTTAAAGAAAGCTTATGGAGAAGAAGGTGGAGATGATATTGACTTTGATCGCCGACAGTTGAGCCCTGACGAATCTCTCTTGTATGGGGTAAGAATCGTTAAATGCTCTATTCTTGTTATACAATAGGAACAACAACAACACAGAACCTTTTCCAATAAATTTGAGGTTGGCTACATGAATTTTCTGCCTTGCAGTTGGGTTGATTGCTAGATGTATTGGTAGCTAATGCAACTAGATCATTAACAACTATCACAAGACATGTCAGTTTGATTTGCCCCTTCTAACATGTTCACCAATGTTGTATATGATCTTTCAATCATATACAATTCCTATAGCACTTTTTCATATTATCCAACCTGCTACATACTTAAATGCATTACACCATTTAACGCAGTTTCTTTTCAAGCTTGTGATTTTTTATTCAATTTTTTGTTTAATTGAATTATGAAGCAAAAATTGTCATTTTTTTGGCTTTATCCAGTTTAAGGCTGATCGTTGTACTATATTTGACTTTGTAATACTGATTATGATATCTATATTTCTTTGGTAAGACGTAATATCCTTTGCTTTCTCTTTTTGCGGTTCATAATGATCTCCTAACCGCAGCATTCATATTCTAATCAGGAAGCATTTATGACCTGGTGTGAGGCTTGTAGTTATACTATACTTGACTTTAGTCTTTAGGCCTATAATGCTAATTATGAAACCTATATTTCTTCAGAAAAGTAACTTTCTATGTTAAATGAGAATGGCCTTAACGACCTTGTTCTTTCTTCTAACTGCACCGTGCATAATCTAATTGGGGAAGCATTTGTGACCTGGTGCAGTTACTTTAGATTTTAATCATGCCACTGAAATTTGTGAAATGTATTAAGAAATAAGTTGACTAGGTTTTTTTCTTGGCAAATATGATACACCAGCTTAAGTCATTATAAGTTGATGGGGCATTAGCAATTTGATTGTTGTCTGTAATTTTCATTAAACTGTTAGTAACACTGCATTTATAGCATTACCTTCTTTATATTCTGAGGTTATTACATAAAATGCAATATATTTCACCCTTGGTTATTTATTATATACTTCCAAATTTCATCTTAAGCACGGCTATTTATTTCTTGGCAGTGGCATAAGGCAGATGAAGACTCAAATGCAAATCGATCTTCAGTTTCTGAGTTTGGTGATGATAGTTTTACCGTTGGCAGTTGGGAGCAGAAAGAAATCACAAGTCGCGATGGACACATGAAGATTCAAATACAGGTCTTCTTGGCTTCCATTGATCAGCGAAGTGAGCAAGCGGCTGGAGAAAGTGCATGTACAGCCCTTGTTGCGGTGATTGCTGATTGGTTGCAGAATAACCATGAGCTCATGCCCATTAAGTCACAATTCGACAGTTTGATCCGAGAAGGCTCGTTAGAATGGAGAAACCTTTGCGAAAATGAAATTTACAGGGAGAGGTTTCCTGATAAGCACTTTGATCTAGAGACAGTCTTCAAATCCAAAACACGTGCACTTTGTGTAGTTCCTGAGAAATCGTTTATTGGGTTTTTCCATCCAGAAGGGATGGAGGGGAAATTTTTTGATTTTTTGCATGGTGCTATGTTGTTTGACAATATCTGGGACGAGATTAATCATTCAGAATGTTCTGGAAGTGGAGAATCCCAGGTTTTCATTGTCAGTTGGAATGACCATTTTTTTGTCCTGAAGGTCGAAACAGATGCTTATTACATCATCGACACATTAGGGGAACGACTCTATGAGGGATGCAATCAAGCTTACATACTGAAATTTGACAGGGGTACAACTATCTACAGACTTCCAGATACCAAGCAATCTCCAGAAGAAAAACCCGTAGATGATAAGAAGACTGTTGTTGCAGTGGAGTCTGACAACTTGAATATAGAGCAGCAGGTGGAGTCGAAGGAGGGCTTGAAAGAAGGGACACCAGTGACCAGACCCGAGGATCCAATAATGAGTGAAGAGGAAGAAGTGGTTGTTTGTCAAGGTAAAGAGTCGTGCAAAGAGTATATAAAGAGTTTCTTGGCCGCAATACCAATGAGAGAACTACAAGACGATATCAAGAAAGGCTTGATAACATCAACTCCTCTTCATCAAAGACTACAAATTGAATTTCACTTCACCCAACTAGAGCAGCAAACTAGCGCAACTCGAGTGACAGAAGAAGCCACGCTCATGCTATAACCGAGGTTTCTGCTTAAAGACATGGTTTTTGACTGTTTAACTGCAAATTTGAGGAAGTGTGATTATATCTAACTCGCTTTTCGTTTTTGGGTCGAGTTGAGAAGAGACCGTTTCATCATTTCGAGTGAAGTTGTGTTAAGACGGTTTTGTTTTCTTTCAGCTGTATTAACTATTAAGGACTCAGAAGTGATAAGTATCTCTCGATGTAGACACCTCTAATCTTAAATCTCTTTGCTCTACCACATTCTTTGGTTTTACCTTTTCATTGAAGTGATACTTGTACATCACCTTCTAATATTTTCCTATTCATCTGATTTTCTTCTCAACCAATTACTAGTGCAAGTTCAGAATATATATTGATAGGTTCCTGTGGTGTCTTTTGCGAATTATTCCCATGATTAGATGGGGACATATGGCTGGCGCACTCTTATCGTGTGGACCAAAACTCAAAATTCCTTTTTTTTTTTTTTGGAAAGCACATTTATTAGAGATATATGCAGCACTTCGACTAGCTCGATGTTGAGGTAGTCTGTTCTTTAAGGCGCACTACATGTGCTGGACTATTTCATGAAACGCATGTTGACATCTCTAATATCAGTTGAAATTTGATTCTCCAAGGCAATCATTAACTAACATGTATCAATTTTTACGGATATCAAGAGAAGACTCGGGGAATTCTCGTGTATCTACACTTATAAACTATAAGTTAACTTATATGCAAGTAAATTTTCATAAAATACTTTCGGAATCTCTTATCTCGAGTTTGGCTTTAGGCTAAGGGAAATACTATTTGTACAACCCCCCTCTTGTGAGGGGGCCTGTACACCTGTGTGTCAACACCAGTGTACAAGTAGCATAACTCTTAGACTAAATGGTAAGATCTCTCTCGCAAATAGTTTTTTCTTCATCGCTAAAATAATAAAATTCCAAAAAGGAAGAGAGAAGAAGGGGAGGGAAAAAAATCATTAAAATGGCTTTCGAAGCATTAGTCATAGACTGAACATTTTAATTTAAGCTTGCTTGTGTTTACTATTACTTACATACCGATTTTGGAAAACTAGAGATTTCTTCCTTTGCAGTTTCTTACATTTCTTTTTTCCTTTGTGGAAATCAGATTTGTTTTTCTGTGAAAATGATTGTAGAAATAGTGTCTCTAAAGAATGATAGGATGATCCACTTTAGAACGGTTTAAAAGGTGATTGAACACAGTATTAGAGTAGGCAATCTAGTTCAAGTCGAGACTCGAGTGCATTAAAATATTTTGTGAAGGAGTCGATCACACGTACATTTCTTGGTCTACGAATCAATGTGAACTTGAGGGAAATATCAAGTGCAGCTAGAATCAGTCATTGAATCGCCTTTTCGAACTCTGTCTGTAACTTGCAAGAGGTCCTAGAAATAAAGAAAAAACTCACACAAACGAGATATCCAATAACAAGAAGAACGAAAAGGATTAACACATAGATTTAATAGTTTTGGTCATTTAAACAGTGTAGGCTGCTATTAAAACAGTACAATATCTACAGACATCAAGAAATCTAAAGAAACAAAAAAAAAAACCTTAGTTCAAGCTGCAAATCGAGCACTTAATTAATCCATTTTCATTGCAATCTGGACACCTTATGGATGATAATCCATTGGCTTGCCCATCTGGAGTGATTTTTCGACTGCCATCGCAGTGGAAACATAAAACAAAATGCATTCCAGCACAAGCATTGCAAGGAGAATTCGATTGAGTTAAGGATATCCCTTGTAAGAGTTTTCTTAGCATTCCCTTTTCGTGCAATCCTACGACGGTATCAGCCCCTCCGATGTCTCTACCTCTAATGAAAAGCCTCGGGGGAACTACTCGACCTCCAAGTACTCTCCACAGCTCGTCTCTATATTCCAAGTGCATCGAAACATCTCTCTCGTAGTATACTACTCGAAAACTCTCCAAAAGAAACCGGATTGCATTACAGTCTTCAAACGTTTTTCTAATTCCTCTCAGGCTTGTGGTGTAGAATATGACTGAATCAGTTCCACCTGGAGGACATTTCTCTTCAAAATCTGATATCGATGGGAATCCATCGTTTTCTTCCTTTCTTTCGCAGTTTCTAGAATCTTCCATGTCTCTCGGCTTGAAGCAAGGTACAGGGATGAGTTTAGAATGGACCTCGAATTCTCCTATTGGTGGATGACAAGCTGAATTGCCAATCTCTGCTATATCATCAACCTCAGACAACAATGATACCTGATCAATGGCAGGCTGATCATGATCTGTTGATCTTATGTAGGGTCGAAATTTTTCTTCGTTGTCCACATTAGAAACAGAAGAAAATTCCTCCTCCAGTACATTGTTTACAAGTCCCGATATACTGATGTTGCTGGCTACTAAGTTGGGAGGGTTGTCATTGCTGTGTTCTTTGTGAGGAGTTGAGGCTTGAAAAAATGAACTTGGGTGAAAAACTAGGCCTTGTTTCTGAGTGACTGTTGAAAAGTTTTTGAGTTTCCGAAGGATTCTTCCTTTCATATTTTTCATCTCCTCTTAAGTTTTTCTTCTTCCTGAACTGGGATCACACGTGCTGACAACAAACTAAAGTATAAACGAATAAGATAAGACTCTTGAACCACATCAAAACTTCCCTTCACGAGCAAGTCAGTTTCATTTTTTCATGAAAAAGACATGACACGTGCACAATTTTCATAAATGGATAGCGACAATACTCAAAATCAAAACCAGCTCGTCTACATGCTTAAACCAAGACTAGGCTGAGAATGAATAATGAAGAATATGCTAGAGGGGCAAGTTTGATAGAGATTTTTCTTTTGATTTCCAGTGATTGGAAGGTAGTTCTTAGAATGCCATTGTTAGTTGCTTTATCAAGTCTTGAATAATCAACTGATAAAGAGTAAGTTATAGGCTGTGGAGTACCACATTCTGCACTGGTTTCCATTAGCCCACCAACCAATCCGAACAATCCATGTGGACGTAAAACGGGCCCACCAGCAACTTCCATCAGAAAAGAAAAGCTATAGACCTTCACAAACCTTGATGATTGGGGAATACACACAAATTGCACCATCCAAAATGGGAACTTCACACCAGCGGAGCCAGTACAGTTGGGACCAGAAGTTGATTTTGGGGGACAAGGTGTGCCATGGGCTCATAATTCAGTCACAAGGAAAAGCCAAAGCAGCTTTTTTTTTTTACCCATTCTTTAAATTAGACTTTGTGGATATAAAGCAGGTTTGGTGATTGAACCTTTTCAGTACCAGTCATGAGCCATGTCTCTATCAGTCGATACTTTATTGCATATTCGGTGCGATATATTAGACTTCGTTGGACGGTAATCAAAAAAGGAAGGTTAAGTAAAGATCACGGCAATTGTGTTGTCTACTCTTTTCTAAACACACCCATAAGACTTTTAATACATTTATAACCAACATTGTTTATAAATTATGAATCGTTACAAATCAATATATTGAACTAGTCGAGAACCCTTAAGAAGTCGAGATAACTATGAAATAAGTAGAAACTCAGAAAAACACTCGAAATCGAACCCAATTTTATGTCATGTCACGGTTGTGATGGAAATCATTGAAAATGTGGTCCAAAAGATTATTATAATCACGTTAGTTAAGGTCCATGTACATGATTGCAGAATTACGGATTGATGGGTAAATCACTGTATCACTTGATTATCTTTGATTAAGGCCTTGGATGCTTCAAGTCCAGTATGTTAATTAATGATTGTTTCAATCCACCACCATCATTACACCACGATAATTTGTCAGGTCAAACAAAGTTTTAATTTTTATGTAAATTTTTCCATCACAAACACGAATTCTTTTTAACTGATACTTAAAAGCATACTTTTCCGACTATAAAGCCGAGATTTTCTCAAGAAAAAGCTCGCATGGAAATTGTAAAGAGTCTCGATTCTGAAAGTGTAGTTGGGATGACAGCAAATATATTAGACAGAAATTAGCATAATCTGAGGCTGCATAGGTGTGTTTTTTTTTTTTTTTTTGACGTAAGGAACCTGCAGCCGCTACCCTCCAGTGGAGCCCCAATCACCCTCGAAGTGCGGAGGCCCGACCACTGTGAGTACGCATTAGGTAAACTCCACTTCATGTGCAGTAGCTCGCAAACCACACAGAAGAGGTAAACCGCACTAGGCAAGCCCGGTGCGACGAACTCGACCGAAAAAGTGTTGACTGACAGGTTGACCGAGGCTGCATAGCTATTTTGTTAGAATTATGGGTGGTTAACGAATTTTAATCAACAATCACTGAAGAACACCAGTACCAGAACCCTAATATTGAAATTGACGTAGATACAAATACGAGATTTATAATATTCGAAATAGAAAGTTTTTATTTACAAAATCTAATTCGGAGCAAATCCTCGAGAGTGCTTAAACTTGAAGCCAAGGTTTCTGATGCTGCAAACCCAATGCTGAAGGTCGAAAGTAATGCATGTCAATTGCTTCTTGTTCTCATCCACCATTGACATTTTAAGAGTATATGAACCCTGTGAACGTTAAAATTA
>CAIGRF010291834.1:4611-17005 GCA_903798235.1 Fraxinus ornus | reverse complement strand
CATGCATTTAGTTTTATGAACAATCGTGGAGAAGAAAGTTCTATGATACTTACCAAACACACAATGATCACAAAAAGATAAATTAGACACACGGTCATTTCCAAATGTACATTTTTCATTAAGAAGTCTAATCCCCTTAATACTCTCATATGCTAGTCTATTGTGTCATTTATGTGTGTGATCGACCTTAACAGAAGAGATAGAAGAATCTATACCTCTTATCACTTCCCCAATAATGATATGAATATCATTTTTCCCGATTCCCTTAATAGAGACAAGTGCACTATTAACTGATTTTAAAATTCAATTTCCAATTTTACAGTGAAGTCAGCTTTCTCAAGTCTTCCTACTGAAATTAAATTTCTAGACAATTCTGGAATGTATATAACATCTTTTAAAGTATACACAAAACCAATACCAAACTTTAAGGTAATATCATCAATTCCAACAACAATATAAGCAGAATTGTCACGCAGCACAATATGCCCATCATTTGATTCATGTAGATTTTCAAACCAGCCATTTTGTGATGTCATATGAAAAGATGCACTAGAATCAAGTATCCACTCATGCAAACTAGAATTGACAGTTAAATTTGATTCAACAAGATAAGCAATACAACTTGTAATCATATAAACCTCACCATCACCGCTATCGAAAATAGAAGACAACATATTTACTTCATCTCTCTCCTTACCCTTTAGACTACCTTTCTCATTATAGCAATCCTTTATAAAATGCCCCGTGTTCCCATAGTCATAGTATTTCTTAAACTTGGTCCAAGATTTGGATCTAAACCTACCATTGCCCTTCTTTCTACCTCCATTACTAATTGACTGGCCACTACTCTGTAACCATAATGACCGTTTGACCTAAATTGAGTTCTACCTCTCATCATGTGAATCACACTACTTTTCTTATCATATTTTTCAACTCTAATCTCCATCTCCTTACTTCTAAGAGAGTAAATAACAATTTCAGGCGTCAAAGTGTCTTTACCATATTTATTAGCATTCTTAACTTCCTTATATGTATCAGGTATGGAATTTACCAAGATAATAGCCTTATAGGTGTCAGACACTGACTCTTCACAATTAATAATATCTTGAACAAATTTGTTAAACACATCTAAATTATTATCAAGATCTTTTGAAGAATCCATTTTAAAGGTGAAAAAATGCTCAAGTAAGTAAAACTTGTTCAAAGTAGATTTGAGCAAATGTAAGTCTTCCAACTTTTTCCCAAATTTTTTTAGTGGTTTTCACTTTTACCCACTTTTCTCAAAACGATGTCAAACAAGTGTAAAATAAGCAAGCTCATCAACTTCTTCTTTTTGTTCTTTTGAAAAATCAGTCGGGAAATTGCCATCAATGACTTTTTAAAACTTTTGTCAAACCAAAATACCTCTCATTTTTCGTTGTCAGATTGAAAAATCACCTTTTTTCATTAAAAATTCTCAAATCAAAATTGTGAGTTGTCATTTTTTTTATAATCAATCAAAAATACAAAATCACAATTAAGCCATACAAAGTAGACCTATGTTCACAAACAATATTCATTGTTTTATATTCCCTGAGTTTCATAAAATTTTCGATCTTAGATCAAGGGAATGTTCAAATGGGTAAGGTCTAGGTATTCTAGTAATTAACGGTGCAACAAGAGATATGTCAACCAAACAGTTTCACGCACAATATATCACAGATATAATATGCTGAAGTTTATCAAATAAACAATTTAGTCACGTAGCAACTAAATGCAAGCAGTTCCTAATTTCAAGTACAGGCAATGGTTATCCCACACGGTAACCTTAATCCTATTGCCACCCCCCACACGATTATGCGCTAGTGCTGAAAATTAAACGGGATAAGCCAATTTACCAGAGCGGACCTATCTAAGTCTGTAAATAACGAGATATGCAAATTTACCACTTTAGGGCCACCATTATTCGCCCTAAAGTCTCCAACAACCGTAGCAACCAATCGAATACAAAACTGAATCACAAACGCGTAGGGACAAAATCGTTCGAATTTCACCATATCACCTGAAATAGACAATTAACACCACAAAACATTATAAATCTTGTTAAATTAATTCTATGTGAAGAAAACTTCCAAAACAGATCCCGGACTCGCCTCCACGCGTCTCGCCGGAATCTCCACGCGCAGTCGCCATCGGAGACCATCACCACCACGCGCATCACTGACGGCTACGCCTCAGCCTGCAGAACTTGCCTATGGTATTGGATTCTTCAACCAGCCACTGGTTTGGCTGCAAACGGAATTGCAGGTTCGAGTTTAATGGAAGAAAATCGAACATATTTTCAATCGTCTTCCTGCCCTTTTTTGATCGATTTCTTGCTGGAGTTCACACGCGCCATGGCTCTGATACCAAATGTTGAGGGAAAGAATGGATCACCACAGGATTTCGAGCTCAGTATATCATATATATACCTAAATCAACACCACACACAAACCCAAAACTCCTACAATCACCCAAATCCGATTGCTTGGTATTGCCCACAAAAGAACAAGAGATGGACAGTTATTCCAACCACACAGAAGCCATAAAGGCTGAGAGAGACAAGAGAGATAGTGCAAAGAAACGAGCACAAAGCCAAGAAGGGAGCAACCGATTTCTCTCAAAGAAAGGAGGCTAAGCAACATAACGTTTTACACCACAAAGCAACAAAATCAGCCAATATATAATATATGTAGGCCTTTTAAGGTAAATAGTGTTGAGCACAAAAATTATAAGTAACTAATAAGTGGGTCAAATACCAAAAACCATCCAAGGAATAACGGGTCGGGCCATGAGTAACTCTAATTAAATTAGACTGCTTCAAATGATCCAAATATGATGTAGGTTTAGGTCGTTACATTTGTGGTGTTGATATTTCACTTCAGTCATTGATCGATACCAACTGAATAAACAATGATTTAACATCATAGTCCGGGAGGTCGTTTGACAATAATTTGTCTAATAATAGTTACTAAGTCCGGTTTGGACTGCCTTGGTCAAACCGAGAATTGAAGAACCAACAGTTAATCGGGCTAGTTCTCTAAATGAACGAAACAAGATATTGACCCACAAAAAACTCGATTAACCTTGTAAAGCTCGATTGACTCGACAACTCAAAAGAAGCAGTTAAACTAGGTAATTAATACCTTTGATTTTACTAATGTATCTCTTGTTCAGAAATTATATGTAGATTTGAAAATATATTTGTACTAAACAAATTGTTTCATTTCCAACTACATGGTCTTCTACGTTTTCTAAAATTTTTTCGTTGTGATGTGCATCTGTTAACCTGTTTCCGTTTTCAGCGCTTGTGTGCCTATTTCGTTACAAAAACATGATTTTTGAGTAATAAATGGTGTCTCATTCAAACATGAGTTTTGTTCTTTTTTATTATTAGAAGTTCGTGATATTTACTATTTTACTCATAATCGTTGTTATTGTTTTGTGTATATTTAAAAACTATTAAAAACATATAATATTGGAATTGTTCAATCGATTCAACTGCTGATCCGACAGTTCAACCANACAAAATCGTCCGAATTTCATCATATCACCTGAAATAGACAATTAACACTACAAAACATTAGAAATCTTGTTTTTTTAATTCTGTGTGAAGAAAACTTCCAAAACAGAGTCCGGACTCGCCTCACGCATCTCGTCGGAATCTCCACGCGCAGTCGCCATCGGAGACCATCACCACCACGCGCATCACTGATGGCTACGCCTCAGCCTGCAGAACTTTCCTATGGTATTGGATTCTTCAACCAGCCACTGGTTTGGCTGCAAACGGAATTGCAGGTTCGAGTTTAATGGAAGAAAATCGAACATATTTTCAATCGTCTTCCTGCCCTTTTTTGATCGATTTCTTGCTGGAGTTCACACGCGCCATGGCTCTGATACCAAATGTTGAGGGAAAGAATGGATCACCACAGGATTTCGAGCTCAGTATATCATATATATACCTAAATCAACACCACACACAAACCCAAAACTCCTACAATCACCCAAATCCGATTGCTTGGTATTGCCCACAAAAGAACAAGAGATGGACAGTTATTCCAACCACACAGAAGCCATAAAGGCTGAGAGAGACAAGAGAGATAGTGCAAAGAAACGAGCACAAAGCCAAGAAGGGAGCAACCGATTTCTCTCAAAGAAAGGAGGCTAAGCAACATAACGTTTTACACCACAAAGCAACAAAATCAGCCAATATATAATATATGTAGGCCTTTTAAGGTAAATAGTGTTGAGCACAAAAATTATAAGTAACTAATAAGTGGGTCAAATACCAAAAACCATCCAAGGAATAACGGGTCGGGCCATGAGTAACTCTAATTAAATTAGACTGCTTCAAATGATCCAAATATGATGTAGGTTTAGGTCGTTACATTTGTGGTGTTGATATTTCACTTCAGTCATTGATCGATACCAACTGAATAAACAATGATTTAACATCATAGTCCGGGAGGTCGTTTGACAATAATTTGTCTAATAATAGTTACTAAGTCCGGTTTGGACTGCCTTGGTCAAACCGAGAATTGAAGAACCAACAGTTAATCGGGCTAGTTCTCTAAATGAACGAAACAAGATATTGACCCACAAAAAACTCGATTAACCTTGTAAAGCTCGATTGACTCGACAACTCAAAAGAAGCAGTTAAACTAGGTAATTAATACCTTTGATTTTACTAATGTATCTCTTGTTCAGAAATTATATGTAGATTTGAAAATATATTTGTACTAAACAAATTGTTTCATTTCCAACTACATGGTCTTCTACGTTTTCTAAAATTTTTTCGTTGTGATGTGCATCTGTTAACCTGTTTCCGTTTTCAGCGCTTGTGTGCCTATTTCGTTACAAAAACATGATTTTTGAGTAATAAATGGTGTCTCATTCAAACATGAGTTTTGTTCTTTTTTATTATTAGAAGTTCGTGATATTTACTATTTTACTCATAATCGTTGTTATTGTTTTGTGTATATTTAAAAACTATTAAAAACATATAATATTGGAATTGTTCAATCGATTCAACTGCTGATCCGACAGTTCAACCAGTGACCAGATAACCCACTTATTTGTCCGAATCAATGTTCTGATTGATTTTTATAACTAGCTATATTCTAAACGACTAAACCAATGCGAGTTTGGGCAGTCTTTTCAATATTCCTGACCAATTGATAATGATGTAGATATTTTAACAAATTCTAAAATTAAGAATTAATTGAAGCAAAAATGATTATATTGAAGAGTCCTAATCCACATTCATTTCACAACTTTTTTAACACCATATATCCAATGGAAATGCTGCACGATTTATGAGGCGATTGACTAATGTCCTAATTCGAATCCTTTTACAGATTTTTCAACCACAGTGTGTATTATCAATCATAGTTGTATTGACTGCATCAACACATTCTTCACGATTCAATCGATTAATAACAAGACTGAAAACATTATTGGAGCTTCCACTTCTTGCTTAGGATACCCAAACTTTTCGGAATAGGATACACATGACATGTTCGACTTTCTTGTGATAGGAGATGTGGACGGTTAATCACACTCCGATACTTATCAGATATGAATTTTGTTTTAAAAATTCAAATGGACAAAGTTTCAGTTTAGATAAGTGTTTGTACTGAATTATACATGGTGGTTAATGGGGGTATTTTTAGAGAACGAAGGTAGCTTCAAAGCATGGACGGATCCACATGGGGTCTTGTGGGATAAGTTGACCCCACAACTTTTTTTTTTTTTTTCCCTAAACATTTTTGAATTCTCATTTTTAACCCCACAAGAAAAATAGTCTCGNCAATAATATATTTTCCAACAATATCTACTCTTTATTGACATAGACATGAAGTTAAAATGCATGACATCCGGATGCTTTTAATGTCTTAGCATTGGTATTGACATTGGCATCGTATCAAATATAGTTACTCCTTCACTTCACATCAAATGCATACGAATAAGAATTGCAAGTCAACATCAAATTATAGGTTGAGCTCAAAGCATGTAACGATTGTTGAGACAAAGGGGTATACTCGACTTTTATGACAACATGAGATGCTACTTGAAAAAACATAAATCTCCACTTGGAAAGTTGGGATCAAGGGGTGTACTTGACTTGTATGGTCACGCACAAATTATAGTACCGCTTATCAAAAACACTTAATCTCCACTTAAAAAGATAGGATAAAGTGGTGTGCTCAACCTGTATGGCTGAATACAACCTGCTATTTATTAAAAAATATGCGTATCCACTCAAGTTGCGATAATGGGGATATACTCGTCTTGTATGATTGAGCATGAGCTGCTATTCATCATAAAAAGAACATCCACTTGGAAAGATAGGATAAAGGTGTTTACTAACTACTACTTATACAAAACATGTCCCCACTTTAAAATCTAGGATGAAGGGAAGTGCTCGACTTGTACAGCTGCGCACGAACTATTATTTATAAAAAATACATGTCCTGCTCGACTTGTATGGCCGAGTACAAACCGCCATCCATTAATGATGAAGTGCATAAGGAGTTAGAGTTTATGATAAGGTGAGATCGCAAAGCAAAATAATGATTTCATGATCATTTCGAGTTTGTCCGTTTTTAACAAATTGCTAGTTTAATTCGATTGGAAATAGGTCAATGATCACAACACATGGTCTTTGGCCATGATGTATGTCAAATTTTGGACAAATTCCATCGTTTAGACCCTCGATTAAGCGTTTTTGCCGTTTTTGGTCATTTTATTTTGGTAATATCTCATTCAATAAAATTCGGATTCGTATTCCGTTTGTTGGAGGACGATCCTGAATCTTAGGAGTTTCAATTTAAGTTGTTATCTCGAATTTCCCATTAATGAAAAAATATCGTTTTTTTATTTTTATTATTTATTTTCTGAATTTTGCTAGGGTTTTACTATTTAAAGCATTGTAAGTCCTTTGAGACCGCAGTTTATTGAATTGAATAAAATTTCTCATGAATTTTCTCCTCTTTGTGAAGTTGATCATCCTTCTTATAATCTTCCGCTACGTCAATTAATAAAAAACACCGGCCTCCACTTAGAAAGCAAATTTACTATAAATTTATTTACTTCAAAATTCTTGTTTAAACCACCAAGAAAAGGCTGAAAGCAAACTCCATTAAGGCTGAAAAGATGATAATTTTATATATACCCCCACTTCCTAATCTGTGTTCTAAACTGACTTACACCATTAAGATAAATCCAAAATCCTCCTCAGCCATTAGATTAGCTAAATCAAAACTTCAATTGGGATTACCTTTTTTTCTTAAAAAAATAAAAATCAGCAAAATCCATTCCTGCCCTATAAATTCCTTCCCTTGCATTCCATCTTCATATATTCATTTACTTCACAGTTTTATCTGCATATATTCTTGCAATGTCTTCTATAGGAATGAGTTATGCTCATGTTTACGTGCAGCAGAAGAAACAAAAGCAGAAACTGATGAAAAGGGAAGAAGAAAAAGCTAAATGCATGACAGAAAAACCTAGTACCGAGGAGAGTAAACGCAGCGGAAACAAGAAAATTCACCCCAGCGCAGGCGGGTTAATGTCACCGGAATATTCATCCACCAGCTCCGGAGAGAGGAATTAGCCATTTCATCATTATCATAAGGTTGTCATGTGTACACGTGGTAAAGGGCTTGTTATTTTTAATTAAGTTCTTCTGAAAAAAAAACAAGAGGGTGTGTGTGTGTGTTTAGTTGTTCAAGTTTTTCTTCTCTCTTTCCTTTTTGTTTATGCACCGGTAAGATAAATGTAGGAGTTTTGGGGGTAAGGTTCTGTAACCTTTCAAAAAAAAAAAAAAAAAATTTGTATAGTTAAAAAAAAATTTGTATAGTTTTAATAGAAAGGTTCGTGTCAAGTATAAAAGACCCCTTTTTTTTTTTTTTTTTAGTATCATATGGTATCGTATCGTATTGTAGTACTATATCGAAAAAATATAACAACATGACTTCCACGCAATTTGAGAAGGGGCTTATGCTCCTTTCCCCTTCGGTTTCGAGGAGTGGCTCATTGATTTGAGAAGTGTAAGAAACTTTGGCAAATTTCCGATTTATATTTCAAAAGAAGTATATCGAGTGTAAGAATTTACTTCCTATCTAAACTCATATGTGGAGGGTTCACAATTTGGGCGAGTTTTAAAGGTTCATGCATAAAAAAAATTACTTTTATAACAGGTTTCACATTGTCTAGCTGTCAGGGCACATCACCGAGACTTGATCGAACTTCTGGTTAGTTTGTGTATCCAACTGATGTTGTCTCTCCCAATATCAATTCGAAACAAAGGAAAAGTAAAATAGCTAAAGCTAAGTGACGAATGGCCGGATATCTAATCTATGGGAGGAATCACCATACATTTCCGCCATTGGAACCAAGTTTAATAGTCAATAAAGAAAGAAAAGCACAAATTTACCATTTCTAAATTGAAGGTCTATTTGGCAGGATTTTGAAAAATCAAAACTTTTTTTTGAAATTAAGAAATTATTTTAAAATATGTTTGAATAATTTTCTGATATACTTTATTTGACTAGAATAATTTTTAGAAAAAGTTGGACTTCTACAAAATGCATAAGCAAAAGCAGAATTTATATCAAATGATAAGTGTAAACAATACACTTATCTCGACCATCAAAAATAGTTTTTGTGAGTAATTTTATGAAAAAGATACTTAATTTTTGTGTTTTTATTATTTTAGGAGAAAATTCAGCATTGGAAGAGAACGGATGTAAAATAAAAATAATTGAGCAAAATGATCAAAATTGGACATATTTTGGAAGTTGGGGACCAAAGAGTTGCATTTGGAAGTTGAATAACCTCAATTGCAATATCTAAGGACTTAATTCAAACAAGAAAGAAGAAACATGAGCCAAGTTGCAAAGTCAAAGTATAAATTCCATAAATTCCAATAATCCTAAATGAACTAAAGTTAATATTATCTATCCTCCTCGGACTCTATTTTAGACCTAATTTATGTCTATAAATATGGAATCTTTCATTCAAATTAAGGGAGACTAGAGATACAATCTTGAGACATAATTACACATCAAAATACATTGAATCCTCAAGCTTTGTATATCAATTTAGGATTTGAAGGTTGAAGAACATAATTGACCCGAAAATATACATGCTTTGAAGAGGAGAGTGGTGATCAATTGTTGGGAATTAGGTGCCAAGAAACAACGATCCCTAGTAAGTTTTAAATTTACAGAATATTTAGACCCAACGTGCGGAATTACACAATTAAAAGTAATAAGTCACGTTTTAATCGTTTCTATATGGTTAATCAATCACGTCAATTTATCCTTTATTAAATTACCGCAATTTGTAATACGAAAGTAGTAAAGAACACCAAATTGATCACGGAGAAAATATTTCACAAATGATAAAAACTCCGGACACTTTGCCAATTAATAATCTATTATAAACGAAACAATTTACAGTATGTTTAGACCAGACTAACCTCCTGGTATTTTACTTTGGCCCTCCTGGACTGTGTGTTCCTCACACCAGCTCTCGACCCATGATTTATTACCTTACCCTTTCTGGACTGCGTATTTCTGCACCAGCTTCCGTTCATTGGTATCGTTTATCTTCGGTCGATTAGGTGGTTTGATGTTTTGATCAAAAGAACTCTTGTGTTTTGATCTTTTGGTTTGATATGGATCGATATGGCTTAATCAATAAGATATGCTTTAGAAGTATTTATGAATCAAATAATATGTAGTAGTTGAATTTTGAAATCAATGAATGTTTTGGATCATCAAAAATTTGATTTCTATGGAATAAATCTAATTCAACATACATTGGGATGTTCATGGGGCTGTATATTTATAATGGATTGTATTTGGGATGAAAGAAATTCAAAATCAGTTTGAAAATCGAATATAATAGTTCCTCAGATAACAACGTCGCTCTAGTTCCAGGCCAACTCCAGGCGATCGACATCTGAATAATCATCCGTATTTTTTATCATAACTTTCTCTTTCGATATTGGATTGAGGTAATTCATAGTGAGTTGGAAAGATAATTTAAAGGACTACAATTCTTTTAGAAATAACCTTATCCAAATTTCAATGTTTTTTATGTTAAAAATACATCGCAACTTGTGGTTGAAAATTTGGAGCATGATTTGTACAACATTTTTATACTTCTTTGACTTTTAATTGCATTCCAATGATCATATGTAATCTTCTCGTACCTCTTAGGATCCTTCAAAATTTATAATACCAATTCCAACTCTTTTGCTATAATTAAGACTCGATAACTCCTATTTTAAATCTGATTAAAACTTCCTAAACTCCTAAATACAATTCAACTAAAACATAATTTTAACTAAGAAAATTGTCAATTACAAATTAGACTTTACACCTAGGATCCTTTTTTTTATTCCTTCTATTGAGCCCGGTGATGTTTTTAATCTTTTTATTGTTTAATTTCTCAATTATGATTGGCCGAATAATTGGTTGCTAGGATGAACGATGGAACTTAGCTTTCATATTTATTTAATTCTAAAGATTTCATACAATTTGATTATGTGTTAATTGCTTATTGTGTTTTACTTACATTCAATTGCTTGATCACCAATTGTTTAATTTAAAGACAATATTGAGATCAAGATGAGATATATTTATATAGTTTGTACAATAAGTAATATAAATGTTATAAGAGATCGAGACATGATAATAAGTTATGCAATCTTGGTAGAATTGCTACAATTGAATGCTTTTACATAGAAATGTAGCTTATGTTCGACCTCCATTTTTTTCAAAAACTTTTTTTTATTCAAAACTCATTTTTAACTACACATTTTTAATAAAATAATTTTACATGTAACAAAATTTTTTCGTTACTTTTGACCACATATTCTTTAAAAAATCACTATTCTAAAACACTTTTCTCCTCAAAATGGGGCTCAAACATGAGTATAGTAAATTGGGACATATAAAAATGGTTAATTTTACTCGAAAGAGATTACTAACTAAAATTTGTTACTTCGATGGCTAATACATATGAAAAATATGTTGAATGAATTTGGATTGAATGAGTATTATATTTTCTTGGGTGAATTCAAAACTCATAACCAATTAATCTCAATAGTTATCCATAAATTAAATTAATTAGAATAGTTTAGATTAATTTAGTATAAATTAGTTATAAAATCTAAAACTTGAATTGATATTTTGTTACCACTTCAATTCATCTTGAAGCTAAGTTAGAATAAAAAGTTGATAGTAAATATTGCACGAATAATATTCAGAATAATAATTCAACTTTATTAGTTGCATAATCCATACACTTGCGAAATCAATCAACCACCTAACATGCCCTAGATGTTCACTCTAATTGCTTCTTCTCAAATTACTCAAATTTTACAAACGGTGTGTTCGAGGCTTTGAGCCCCAATTCTTGAAAGAACGAATTTAGTAATAGTGATTTTTTTATAAAATGTGTGCTTAAGAAGTAGAAATATTCTTTAGACTTTCGTGTAAAATTATTTTATTGAAACCAAGTAGGAAAATAATTGCCTTATTTATAATTTGATGATTAAGGGCATACTTCAAAACTAACGCATTCACTACTAGGAAAGTAAGGAACTTCTATTAGCATCGGATCTAAGATGAATTGACTTACCTTTTCATATGCTTCTTGCTAGAGATAGCTATTAATTACATCTTCAAAAAAATTGCTTTGGGGTTAGAGATAGCTATTAATAAAAGAAGACTGACCGCTATTATATATATATATATATACACACACACACACTTCAAAAAGAGTCTATGTTAAATTTTTAAGCTTATGTAAATTTACTTAGACAAGACTAAAACTATATAAACTCTATTACTCTGTATTCATCCACTAGTATTTATATAAATGTTTTTAGACCTTTTATATTCTTTTAGGCTTTACGTCTAACTAAAATCCTAATATTCATAGAATGTCTACTTCAACTAAAGTCAAAACAAACAACATTAAGATCTCTATTAAACATTTTCCTACAAGTTTTGTGTCAATGCTGGGCTACGTTTGTGTCTGGTCGGGATCTTTGAGATGTACAATTCTGACATTATGTTAGGTCGGAAATCGATGATTGCTTGATAATTTATTCGTATTAAGTTAAATAACATGTTATACATTTGAGTTACTCGTCTTGACATTTCTTTTCCATATTTGGTAAATAATTATATAAAATATTGATTGATATTTTGAAATTAGGTCTAGCATGTTGATTAACACTTGCAATCGCATCTCATAAGATGTTGCAATGGTATTTGTCAAAGACTGCCTTTTTGTCTCAATAAATATCTATTAGCTCAATTAGTTTTTAATTAACTATTTGAGATTTTTACTTATG
>CAIGRF010291819.1:19727-32409 GCA_903798235.1 Fraxinus ornus | reverse complement strand
TTTTCTACCACATCAATAATTTTTTCTTATTTTTCAACCATATATTCTCTATTAATTTACTATTTCAAAATACATTCTTCTAAAATGACATGGCTTAAACACACCCTGAAAGTGTTTCCGACCCCATTAGAAAGGAAAAATAATTGAGATAAAATCCAACCATGCAATTTCAACCCTCACCCCAAACCTCTATTTCCCCCCATTTTTCTCTTCCCAGTAGCACTGCACTACCATTCTTCAAAACCTCTTCGTGAATTTCCATAATCTCAATCAGTAGTGCACGCAGAACTAACAAGTCATGAGCCGCTACGACAGTCGCTCTGCGGACCCCGGCTCCTACCGCGACCGCCGAACGTAATAATCCCTAACCCTCAATTTACATCCATATTTACATAAATGCAACTATTATATCTACTAAATATCAGTTGTTTTTGAGTTTTTTCTTTATGGGAATAGGTTTTTGATTTTGTTTTCTGGTTCGTGTTATTTCAGTGATTCAGGGTTTGGCGGGGGCTCGAGTTATCGTTTGTCTTCATCATCATCGATTAAAAGAGATTACGATGGCGCTTCGGAGGCGCCACAGAGGAAATTGGATTTGGATGGGTTGACTCCGTTTGAGAAGAACTTTAACGTGGAGTCGCCGTCAGTTGCGGCAATGTCCGAGAGTGAGGTCGAGGAGTATAGGCGGCGTCGGGAGATCAATGTCGAAGGAAAGGATGTGCCCAAACCAGTGAAGACTTTTCAGGATGTTGGGTTTCCAGGTACAACCTGGCGGAGTTTCCTTTTCCTGCATAGGATTTTGAATATGTGGATAATTGGTATTGTATACAAGTGGGATTGTCTTGTATTATATGCACTTATATTGATAAAGTTGAGCTGTATCTAATTTCAGATAGGTTGGCTAATTGGTTAACTTACAATAGTTAGTTTCTGAATTTGTCGAGATTATTTAGGGTAAGGATAAGATGCACTTGTATGTCTGTTCTCCACATTTCTGGGGTCTCCCGGACTCTCTGGCTTTGTCTCTACTGAAAATATATGAACTACATGACTGCAGAAATGAAAGGCAAAATATAAGAAAAGTTGTGTTTAAGTTCCATTAAGCAATTGCAATATTGAATAGAACTGTAAGAAAGCAAATTTCTTATAAGAAAATGTAATTTACCTAAGAAGTCTACCAATGAACCCCTACTGGTGAATGCGTACCTTATTGAACAAAAAATGGATGTAGTTTATATAAGTGTTATGCTTCCTGAGCAAAAAATTGTTTCCACTAAAGTTGTGTTTATTACATATACATGACAAAATGGGAAGTGCTATTTTCTCATCGAGCATGCTTGGCTTTATTTATGTTTAACCAATCTGTTTAAACAGATGTAATCAGCTGGCGGGTTTGTGCGTTACTGCCTATGCTTGGTTTTTTGGGGCTCAATGTCAATTGTGAAGTTTCAGTGAGTGCACATGAGAGGGAGGGAACTTTCCATGAATGTTTTTAAGATATTATGTTCTCATTTCATATTACATTTTAGGCATCTAGAGTGAAACTGCTATAAATCATATGGTCTGAATAAGTTTCTTTTATAAAACCTTACATCAGATCAAGCTCAAATGCCTTTTTCCATCAAAGATCTTTCGGTAGGAAAACATGTACACAATGGACTTTTGGTGTTCTACGCTGGGTGATCTTTATCTTTTTTATTACATTTCCTCCCTTGTTGCTCTACGTGGAGGTAGTCTCTTTTAGACACAGTTAGTTTATTCATTTTGCAAGAAACTCTTCTTTGGTATTGAATGAAATTTATTGTTTTGGTTTTTTATCTTAATTTGGTTATTAAGCTCTTCAATATTGTCAATTCAGATTATGTTATGCAAGAAGTTGTAAAAGCTGGTTTTACTGAACCTACACCCATTCAAGCTCAAGGTTGGCCCATGGCTATGAAAGGCCGTGATCTTATTGGTATTGCAGAAACAGGGTCAGGAAAGACACTTGCCTATCTCTTACCTGCAATTGTCCATGTTAATGCTCAACCATTTTTAGGTATTATGGGTTCAGTAATGTCATTATTATGATATTTTTTCTGATGCTTGTCTGTGGATTTGAATTTGTATCTATACCTATATGTAGGCATCTATATTTTATTTTTCGACCATTTGTCAGCCATTGGATAACATAATATTTGTGAATCGTATGTGTTCTTTGTTAGCTCCGGGAGATGGTCCAATAGTTTTAGTTTTAGCCCCCACTTGTGAACTCACCGTTCAGATTCAGCAAGAAGCTACTAAATTTGGTGCATCGTCAAGGATTAAGAATACGTGCATATACGGTGGGGTCCCAAAAGGACCCCAAGTTTGTGATCTCCAGAAAGGTGGGTGGTGATAAGCTCAACGTGACTTTACTACTTTATCGTGGTGTTCATGGATCGGGTATCTCCTTCTGCTATTTCTTTCTTTCTTTTTTTACTTGTATTCTTAAATGTAATCCCAGTTATCATTTTACTCATTATCATCTTGGTTCCCAACTAGGTGTCGAAGTTGTTATTGCGACTCCTGGGAGGCTGATTGATATGTTGGATTCTCATCATACAAACCTGCGAAGGGTTACATATCTTGTGTTGGATGAGGCAGATCGGATGCTAGATATGGTTTTGAACCTCAGATTCAAAAAATTATTAATCAGGTCTGTTTCTAGACTGGTTCTCTTGAGCATTTATAAGTATATGTTTTAAACGCTCATCAGTACTAAGATGCTGTACTATAATGAGATTCTGATAAGACTTCTCATTATACATCATTGTTGAGGTAAATAATGGGTTGACAACTATTGGATAATGGCTAACTTGTATAATCGTTCTCTTGATCTGACATAATCCTTTGATTTCAATTTATTACCTTAAAGATTTCATTAGTTAGCGACTTTGAGACAAACGTTTATTTATCAAACACTGATAATTTCTGTTTCCGCTGGTTAGGAGCATTCACGGAGAAACCCATTATGTTATCCATTTGGCTCCAATAGGTTTTTGGGAAACGTCATTTGTGCTTGGTTTGTGCGGAACGTCACGCAGAATTAGTTTAGGAAGTGTCCTGTTTGAACATTGATGCAGCATAATGTGGAAATTCACATTCCTTTTTATTTTTCTGTTCCGTCATTTTGTTGATGCTAATGTGTTCAATTGATTTTTTGCTCCATGATTTCTGCAGATTCGCCTAGATCGTCAAAAGCTATATTGGAGTGCTACATGGCCCAAGGAAGTTGAACAACTTGCCCGTCAATTCCTTTTTAATGCATATAAAGTAAGTGGACTTTCTTGCGACGTGGACGAAGTCATGGCTTTTACCTGTAACATATATGTTGGATCTTGACTACTAGAGTGCAGTGCAGTTAATAGTTTTTTTTTTATCCATCTATAACAAATTATAGGCTAGCTAACTTTTTCAGCGCTCCTTGCTAAGCTAGTTAGTCTGATTTTGAACTTCCTTAGCTGAAGCTAGCCTTTTCTTTTAAAGCTATAAGCTATTTTGAGACCCCAAACAGATTTATGACTTTTTTGGCTTATAATAAGCTGCCAGAAGCTAAAAACTAGAACGGGTTTCGGCTAATTAGATGGAGTTGTTATGGAGTCGTTAGCAGTGCCGGAATGGCGTCACAACATTTTATTGTGTGGTAGAACGAGGGAAAAATATTATCGGACATCGTGTAATTTATTTTGCAATTTTGTATTACCAAACCCTGATTGCTCTCTAGCAATTAAAATTTCTCCCACAAATTTTTTGGGTAGTTTTTTCCAACTTATTTCTGATAGCAAAAATCCGACAGTAGTACTAAAAATTAAATTGCCATTTCATAACCTAGTGTTGGAGTAACATGAATGAAAAACACGTTGAGTTGAATGTTTTTGCCCTCTTCTTTAATAGAAGCGTGAAAACAAGCCCAAATCGGACAACAATACGGGCGTTGAGTCTATCCTTTGATTCCTGCTAGTAACAAAATTTGCATATCCTCGAGACATTGCATTCCTGCCAATTTCGCTATTAACCTCTCTCCACTCAGCCTCATCCTAATTAATCAGGACCCCCTCCCCCCAGCCAAAACTAAAGCCACCAAGCTGCATATATCCCACCTCTCTTACACAAACAAATTTGACTTTGCATCTAAGCTTTTCTACATCTTTTTCCAAAGAAGTTAAAAAAATCTTATTTCTCCAAGTAAAGAAGCAATGGAAAAATGCTCTTAATATAAGTGTTTCATAAATCAGTCAGCTCTGCAAGCTTGACTCTGAAGTAGCTGGGTTGAGCTCAGCTGGAAGTATAATGTGGAGAAGCTCCAAGCAATGTCTAAGGATCTTTTATAAATCAAGATGAGTTTGATATCATAAAGCTTTGCTTGAGTTGGTTCATAAAGCCATGCAATTTTAAGTTACCGAGTAATATGGGATATCTTTTTTGTTTTCTATGTTATTTTGTTTGGGACAGGTGATTATTGGTTCTGCAGATTTAAAAGCCAATCATGCAATTCGCCAGCATGTTGAAATTGTTTCCGAGAACCAAAAATATGATAAGTAGGCCAATTTTCTCCACTTATTTTCTGATTGCACTTCTGTACCTTAGGAAGTGTCTCGTATTTGTGTCCTGTATGTTGGATTCATATTTCAAATCGAATTGTCCATAAATATAGATTAGTGAAGTTGTTGGCGGACATTATGGATGGTAGCCGGATTTTGATATTCATGGACACCAAAAAGGGCTGTGATCAAGTAACTAGGCAGCTTCGTATGGATGGTTGGCCTGCATTATCTATTCATGGAGACAAAAGCCAAGCAGAAAGGGATTGGGTCCTCTCAGAATTCAAAGCTGGCAAGAGTCCCATAATGACTGCAACTGATGTTGCAGCTCGGGGTCTAGGTATGTCTAGGGCTTGCAAAGTAAAGGTTAATGATCTTTAAGGACTTCTTTGTTTGAATATTTGTTGGCTGCGTCTGTCAAATATATACAGATCTAGGTCTTAGATTAGATAAATTGTAATAACATAGCTTAATAATACATTAAGCACCTGATGGGGATTAAAAATCAAATTTTTAGTAGATTTTGATAAAAGTTGATGAAACGTGGGGTTGAAAAGTTGTGGATCCATGAAATGTGGTTAAAATTAATTGTTGACTTTGTCTTAGATTAAAATCTGGATTTTAATTTCCGCCGAACAAGGGCTAAGTGTTAGTTTCATCTGCATCATCCAATTCCCATTAACTGACCAATGCCCGCATGTTCGATTGATGGCAATATTTTTTTATTTTGTTTTTGGAGGGGGAGAAATTATGAGGACTTTCTATTTCTTCCTTGGTAAATTTAAATTTATAGATTGGTTCCACTGAAATCCTCCCTAGAAAACATAATTTTCGACATCTCATCTTTCTATTGATGACATTAACTTTAGATCTTGAAACTGGACTACTACTTTAGGAAGTATTTTATTCCATGCAGTTTTGTTTTTGAACCTGGCAGATGTGAAGGATGTGAAATGTCATCAACTATGACTTCCCGGGATCTCTAGAGGATTATGTTCATCGTATCGGTCGAACAGGAAGGGCTTGTGCCTAAGGTACTGCATACACTTTTTTCACGGTTGCAAATGTCCGATTTGCAAAGGAAACTCATTAGCATCCTCGAGGAGGCTGGACAGAAGGTTAGTCTGGAGCTTGCAGCTATGGGACGTGGTGTACCTCCACCTCCAGGTGAGTCTTACACACGTACATACTTTCTTTTCTCTTTTTGTGTTTGGAAAAAATAAATAAGCCAATACGTAAGCTTTACAATAAATAATTTTTTTAATTGGTCAATGATGAATATAATTTTTTCTTTTTACCGTATCACTTGACAAAAAGTTGCTTAAAAGTGACTCGAGTCTGATTCTAATAGTTTCTTCCTGCATCATTAATAGGTCACGGAAGTTTCCGAGATCGTGGGAGAGGTTTTGGCGATGGGCGTTCTTCGAACTGATAAAAAGTGCTTGATGCGAATACGATGGAAGCTTGGAGATTTGATCTTCTTAGGAGGCCCTGCACAAAATAATATTGTAATTTTAATAGTCTTCCATGTGTAATATTTGTGAGGACTAATTTGAATAGAAAGTAGAATATGAAAACATTTTAAGTTCAAATTATTGTTCGTTAATTTCATAGACATTCATGTAACACTGTATTCGTGCCTTGCTCGAAGTATAAGACTCCCTCTTTGTCGAGTGAGCTTAGATAGTCCCATTTAGTTAAAATCGGATTTTTAATAGATTTTGATAAAAAAAAAAATGATGAAATTAAAATGTGGTTGAAAAGTTGATGAAATATGAAATGGGTAGTTGAAATGAGTTCGAGAAAAAATGAGTTTTATAAAACGGGTGCCAAACAAGGACTTATATTACCCGAGCAGAAAGGCGAGCAAATGCTTTCACTCTTTGTTTGGATGAAAGTGACATTCGATCTAGAAGTAGATGGGATTACGAGAAATCTCTTTCAAAGGAAATGCCTAAGGCTATGCACCAAATCGTAGTCCAGCAAAGGAGACCAGTGAGGCAATGATCGAGGAAATGCGTCCGGTTGATACGACGTCGTAACGGATTGCTGGTTGCTCTCCCCCCAAAGACCCTATGAAATGAAAAAAAAGCTTCACATCGATGGATTCATCCGAAAAATTGTAAGCAAATTCCGGTCTCTATAGAGAGAAAGAGAGGAAAGTTAACAAACGTTTTCCAACAATGAGCGAAAGGCCGAAACTCTACGCCAACAAACCCAAGAAAGGTATATTAATTTGAGTAGCTTTTACTGAAGAAAAAGAATCAATTCCCTTTTCTTGTAGCTTTTGATTTTCAAATTATTTTTTTCCATCACGGAACGATTAACAGCACAGCGGAAGCAATATCAGCAACAACAGGCATCTGCACCATCATCGATAGCGTCGTCGGGGTCGTCAACGGGGTCTCAGGCTGCTATAACTCCCCCTCCTCCTCCTCCGTCGACACCGTTACCTCAGCCACCTAAAGAATCATTTGCCCGCCGCTATAAGTTCCTCTGGCCACTTCTATTGGCTGTTAATTTCACTGTCGGAGGTCTGTTTCGGCGTCTCTATTTATATATTTATGTTTCATGTATTTGTAGGCAAATGGTGTCTTTGAACGTTGAATCTAGTGTATTTGTTACATTGGCTGCGTTTAATGAATGTTTCATTTTTACTTGGCTCACTCGGGAATGACTATCTTTGCTTTTTCCATCAGATATTGTTTTTGGGATTCATATTTAGAAATTAGTTTTTGGATTTGGGAGAAATCTGGGACAGCGCTCATACCAACCTGAGGGAAATGCTGTCAAGATTCAAGTCATTGGAAGAGGGACCTATATTGGTGGATTTTGATGTGCAAATAAATAGAAAAATGACTGATTTGGAAGAATGGAGAGGGTGTCGGTTTATACACTAGTTGGTGTTCCGAAAACTCAATAGTTGTTTTTCCATGATTTGTTTATTGATTTAACTTACTTTATATTACTTAAGATTGATGTGGAGGAATGTACTGAATTGCTTTCTCCAGTGATTGATGACGGAAGCTCATATAAGCTCATAGAAGAAGGGGAAAGGGGAGAGAAGAAAAGAAGAGAAGACAGGGAGAAAGAGAAGAAGAGGGGGGAGAAAGGGGAGAGGAATCAGAGAGAGAAGCAGGAATTGGAGGAGTGAAATATAGTTCCATTTAGTAATCAAGTCTAAGCAATAAAATGCATAGACCTCTCTATATAGGGTTTAAAACAATATAATTTGAGAAGGAAAACAACTAAAGCAGATATGTAGAATACTAGAAAACCTTTAAAGCTAAACCCTAATTGCTTTTCTTAAAGAAGTCTATCCCAAACACGTTTTTCACTACTACAAGGATTCACACTTATGAAGGAGTAATGCTAATCAGCACTACTAATGTCAAGCACCAATATGGGTGGCAAGTGCATAGCGTTAAATAATAAATTCACTTAAATGCAATGTTATATGATTCATTTAATTGAACTTATTAAGTGTGGCTAGACTGGTGTTAGATAGGATTATTCTTTTTGAAATGATAAAGGTCACATGAGGAGTCTTTTATATGGGAACTGTAGATTCTATTTGGAAGCTTGAAAGACCAGGAATTTGTGTTCTTGTCCGATAATGGCTGATGATATTCATGGTTTATTTTTGTGGTAAAATCTAGAATTTATGTTAAGAGTTTGCAGGTACCTTAGTTGGCCATAGGTGCACTTATTTTCTGAAGAAAAGAATCTTTCTTTTCTTTTTCAAGTTTTCCTTTTAGTGGATTTCAACTATAAGTTTTCCATTCTAGTTTCCCTATTGTTTATGTCATTGCCCTTTGAAGTTGCTCATTCTCTTCGTTTTGCAAATTGGGTTGAAAACTTTTGTGGTGGTTTTTGAGGTACACTTTTGTACTTGTGAAGCTAATAAAGTTTCTTATATTACTTTTCTCTTTTTAAATAATTATCTATTTCTAGAGCAATCGTTTTTTTTTTTTTAGTTTCTCTGAGATATTGTGGGAATTATGAAGTTGGTATGTGTGAATCCAAGCTATTGATGTGGGTAGTAGACCATTTGAAATGATGCTTGTTTGTTCTCTCTCTCTGAAAGGACTATTCAAGAATGTGATACCTACGTTCAAATTTAATTTCGTTAAACTGAGTTATTCATTTCTTTTTCAATTTTTAATGGGAACGGAATGAAAGCAATTCAGTATTTCATAAACTAAAAGTCTCAAGCCTACAAACATTTTTGCATTGGAGGTTACCAGATATGTGCCATCTAGTCTTCCCTATTCATTTTTGTGCAATTCAATGTCGAAACTCGCGTATGATATGGATTTTCTACAACATTTTACCCAGTTGCAAGTAATATATTGAACTTTACACGCTAACAACCTTTTTTGTCGATCCTCTTGTATATACACTATACACCATTTTCTTTTGTTTTCTATTGCTATAGTTCCTAAAGGATGCATAACTTTCTTTTAAGAAATATTTCTTCCCTTTTTATGATATTTGACTTTAGCCTTCGTTCATGGATATGTACATGTACATCATTTGGCTTTTGATGATGGATATTAGACACAAATTTGAACTTCTAAAATTTCCATATTTGGAATTCATTGCGTTGAACTCTGTTTCAATGTGTGTGACACTTAATGAACAACGTTTCCTCCCTTGCAAAGCTATTTACTTACGGAGTGTATTTCGTGTAGCTTATCTTTTCACGAGGACAAAGAAGAAAGATTTGGGTACAGAAGAAGCCGAGTCCCCTGATGTTCCTAGCACTCCTGTCGCAACTTCTGCCGCAGGTGCTACAGTTTCTGAGAAGTCACCTACTCCACCACAGGTCGTGGAGCCTACAAAATTACGTGCACCAATACCGGAGGATCAGCAGCATGAATTATTCAAATGGATGTTGGAAGAGAGGAGGAGAGCGAAGCCAACAGATCCCGAAGAGAAAAAACGCATTGATGAAGAGAAAGCCATTCTCAAACAGTTCATTCGAGCCAAGTCCATTCCAAGCTTGTGATTTGTATAGCGGTTGACAGATATAAAACTCAAGCGAAATCTGAATTTATTCCTTTCCTTTTCTTTATGAAAAGAAATCAGTGACGAAGTTTGCATCTCATTTTCTATAACGTGGGCATGTTTGTTACGCAGCACAAGACATGACTAATAAAACAATGAACAAGATTTTAACTTCTTTTTCTTCAAATGTTGGTTGTTGCCTTGGGGGACATTAGGAACGCTATTAGTTACTGGTATATAACATAATTGAATAATGTTATCTAGCGCTATTGTGTTGTAACATTGGTCTATATGACATTAAGTGATATATTCAATTAAAGGTAGATTATAAAATCCACAAGTCTATTATTTAGCCCTTGTTTGACAGCTTTTTTAAAGAGAAAATAGAGTTTTGAATAGTGATTTTTCGGATAATGTGTGATTAAAAAATAGAGAATTTTTTTATTTACGTGCAAAACATTTCATTATGTAAATATATGGTTAAAAATAAGTATATGAAAAAAAGAGTTTTGGAAAAAAGGGAAACTTATGTCATTTATGTCATTTATTTAATTGATTTTTGATGAGTTCTTCTCGTGTGAAACTTCAGCAGTAATTAATTCTTGAACGGGCGTTTTTCTTGCAATGAAATTCATTGTTTGATGATTTTTCTCGTAGCTATTGAGCATTACATTTGTATGTAGCTGGAAAGGATCACAATCATTCGTGTCAATTTTTTCTCATTGATCCTAATATGCATCAATTGCTTTAATCGAGCACACGAGCCACATGTAGGACGATTACGATAATATGCGATTGCAAATAACTTTTTATTTTTATATATATAAAACATGGTACAAATGTTATACCATCCATTTGAAATTATTGCAATTCGTAGCATCGAATAGAGATAATATATAGATACTTCCGTTCCATGTCAAGTACTCACTTCGACAACTCACATGAATGTATCGTGGTCAAACCTTATTCAAATTTTCACCATTTGAGTGTTTTCCGTTGTTATTTATAGTCACAAAAACTCACATCTTAATCTTTAAAGATGGTGAATTTCATTTTCAATTTATACATTTCAATAGGTACACAATTAATATTTATTTAAAATTTCTCAACCGAAAGAAAGCGGACCATCTAATCTAAGCGCCATAAACATGATGGAGGTTTATAAAAAGTGATTTTTTTTTTTTCTAAAGAATATGTAATTAAAAAGTAGAAAAAATTATGAATATTCGTGTAAAATTAGCCACCGTTTGTTTGCCATTCTCTCAAAATTCTTTTTTCTCCGTAACAAAGTTTTTTCGAAAAAAGGGCACAAAACAGATTGAAAAATGTATTATTGAAAATAAGTTTTAAATTATCCATACCAAATGATGCAGTGATGCACTTATAATCAGTGTTCTAAAATGCGCGAAAATGCGCCGCCTAGGCGCGATGCGTGCCAAAATCGCGTTGAATTGGCCAATACGTGTAAAAATGCGTCTGATTCTAAAATGCGCGCGCCTATGCGGGATTAGGCGCCTAATCCCGCATAGGCGTGCCTAGGCGTGCGCATTATCCCGCCTAATCCTCTTTTTTTTTTTTGTTAAATTTTTTTTTATGATATATGAAAAATCTATTTCTCCGCATTGACACGCTTAAACTTGTGATTCTTGATTCTCGACCTCGACGCATCGCAACGCATTACGCATTTTAGAACACTGTTTATAATACCAAAAACAAAAAAAAGAAGCGCCAACTGTGCATAATTTACTGAACTATGCTTCATGTACAGAAGCACAACACACATAAATGCAACGGAACACTCACTCGTGGTGGGGCTGCACAATTTTTTTAAAAGAATACGGGATGGGGCCCACTTATTATGAGTATTGGTGAAATTGTGTGGAATCCTATCCGTATGTATGGAAAAGTTGTAATATACTACACAACATTCCCTTGTTTACATCGCCAGCTGTTCAAATCCTCACCTTTAAAGCCTTTTATCTCCTATATTTCACACTTTCCAATTTCCCGTCACCAAAACTCCAAACTCGTCGGAGATGACGAATTACGGCACAATTCCTACGTCTTCATCTGTGCCAGCCACCACGGCTTCGAAAATCGAATACCTAACACATGCCAAAGAACGCATTAAGGAAGGTCTCAGCACGCGTTGCTCTTGGCGCGAGATGTTCGACTTCCATGTCTTCAAACTCCCGAACTCCACACATGACACCGTTTCTCAGATCAAAACAAACGTCGCCTATTTCCGGATGAACTACACGATCCTGGTTCTATTGGTTATAATTCCCTCCCTTCTATGGCACTCGATTTTCACTCATCGTGTTAGTGGCGATAACGGTCGCCTGGCTTTACTTTTACTTCCTCCGTGATGAGTCGATCGTGATCATGAAGTGTATCCATTAGTCTCCAAGCTCGTGACATTAGCCTTAGTTCTTCCTGTGGCTACTGCTACAGTTGAAAGAGCATTTCCTGCGATGACTTATGTCAAAAATTGTATGCGCAATCGAATTGAAGATCAATGGTTAAATGATAGTTTGATTGCATATATTGAGAATGATGTATTTGAAGATAATGTTATTATGGAACGTAATCAAAGTATGAGATCGCGTAGAGAATGAGTGTAATAAGATATCAAATCCTTTATTTTTTTTTCCAACTTTTTTATAAGTTTGATTATGCCCCTAATTCAAAATATCTGCGTCTATCACAGACAAAAATAAATATAATTTCGTTCTCTATTTGGTTAATGTGTACGGTGAACTTTGATGCTTGTACTCTTGTTTCCGGTTGGCATACTTGAGTCGACATGACAAAGGTATAGGTACGAAATATGGTACAGACATAGTAATTTTCAACTGGACACGACCAGAGGCGGAACTTGGATGCTGCCATTGCAACTATGAAGCTTGATATGGATTAGGAAGGAGAAAAGAGTTTGATGGAGTAGGGCCTTTTTAAAAAGAGGAAATTACATGGGGCCAGGTATTTAAACTTTCTAATTCAAAAATCAGGTTGAAAGTTTAATTAATCAAAAATCAGGTATTTTATTTTACATATAAAATCCCAAATTTATCCAAACCCTAAATCAATTTCTCTCAACTCTCTCTCTC
>CAIGRF010291819.1:0-12827 GCA_903798235.1 Fraxinus ornus | reverse complement strand
AATATAATGTGGTGTGGATATTACATTTTGTAGTGGTAATATAATTACCCATAATCAATTGATCCTACTTCCTAGCAATTGTATTTGTCAAGTAATTTTCATGAATTACAACATCCCCTACTTCTCTCTCTTAATGGGCAATTATGCTTTGCTCGTTGGGCAACTTTTAGCATAAGTAGCATTTATTTGATACATTTGCAGCAGTTTACTTTAGTGCAAATTGTATTTTTTTTTTAATTTACGAATGCTTGATTCAGTTGTATGTCCAAATGGTTGTTACAGGAGCAAGTGGAAAAAACTGTAGATGGTGCATGTTCTACTCTGTTCATCGCAAACCTCGGTCCAAATTGCACGCAAGACGAATTGAAGCAAGTTATTTCTCAGTGAGTTGCCCCTGGACATTGGACTTGGGTTTTCATTCACGAGAAAGGAGAGAAAAGAGGAAAAATAATGTTGAACCGCTCAAGAATGGGGAACGGCCTTCTTCATTTTCGCATAAAAGTAACTATTGTTGAGGGTGGTTTTGTTACCCAGGATTTAACATCATCAAGGTGCGGGCTAGAGGCGGAATGCCATTGGCATTTGCTGATTTTGAGGTATTTTCTTCTTGTTAATGCCAGTATTTTAATCATTTGTTGATCAAGTGATAATTTTCATCATGATTTGAGACGAAGAAAACACGAGACATATTTTCCCTTCTGTCAGGGAGTTGAACAAGCAACTGCGGCCTTGAATGCACTTCAAGGAATATCGCCGCCATCACCAGACTGGGGTGGTATGCATATAGAGTAAATAGTCCAATGATCAGTTATCACGTGACGTTATGTCAAGAATTATATCAACCATTAGCTTGATTCTTCCCCATGGGCTATGCTACTTTGACAGAGAAATGTTGACAGATGCTTTGACATAATAAGTGTTGGCATGATATAATTGGATGTAAAAGCTGATTGTGTTTTAAACAGTCAAATGATAAATTTTTAATGATACATATAAGCACATACGAATAAACCTCCTTCGTTTACTATGAAAAGGGGCATTATAAATGATTAGTTTTGATGTTAAATTTTCATACACTCCTCGACTTAGGGCCCGTTTGGGACGACTTCTGCTTCTTGTAAAAGAACTTCTTGTGAAAGCTACCTTAATTAGCGTTTGGATACTGAATTCGAAAAGATCTTTTATATGGTGTCACATTGTACTAGATTTTCAATGAATTCCCGTCAAGTGTTATTCGTGAAACTTTCGTGTGAAAAAAATTAGCATGAATAATGAGGAAGGCCGACTTCGGAAGAATCATGCTCCATGTACAGAAGTAATTTCCACGGAAAACTCACATGAACGGGCCCCACGCATAATTTTTTTTAATACATGGTGGGGCTCACTCACGTGAGTATTCTGGTGAGCCATGTGAAAATAATGTCTGTACATGCAAAATAATTGAATTCAGAATCCCCTTGAGAGGACATTTTAGACGCTCAACATCATATGGACACGAGGTTTTTTGCAGCCCAGAGACTAATATTGTCAGTCGCTATTCTATATTATTCAATGCTTGAGACCTTTTGTTTCTTATGCTAATAAGCCAAACTTTTGTATCTCAAATTGAGCTATGCCATTAAATTTCTCTTGTAATTTCTACCATCATTTGTATTTGTTGTTTGCTACTTTTAATACAAAAATAAAATAAATTTTATTCTCAATAAATCTGATATCGATTATCTTGAATGTTTATAGGTGCAAATTTATAGTTTCCACACTGAGTGTATACTTCGAGAGCCATAAGCGTGTAGTATATGGTGCACAAAGAGCAAGGGCTTTTGCTCTACACAATGACAATTGGATTGCCTGAAAAACTAATCGGTAGACCCAAATACGGTATTGAAATTTTTTCTCGAAACGTGAGTGATTTTTAAAATCACTTCTGGCTTTAAGTCTTTATTAGTTAGTTTATATATAGCCTATCGGATGACTTATTTTTTTGAAACGAGGTCCTCGTTAACGTGAAATAGGGACTCCTTATTCCTACTTAGAATTATTTTGATTCTTTTTTTGGGTAATTTTATTTTATTTTGGTCGTCATCTCTCATCCAAAATGATCGAGTGCTCTTAATGCTATTTGTCTATGTTCCAATTTCTTGTAATTCTTACAATTTCCTTTTGTGTGTGTTTATAATATTTTGTAAGTTGAACCGAACATAATTAATGTTAAAAATTGTTTAGATAGAATGATGTGTTAAATTTTTAAGTCGATGCAAGATCTAGTTTCTTGAAGATTTTAAATGCAAAATTATATTCCTCGTCCAGGTACGAAGATTGCAATGGCAAGTGTTCTGACTACCAAACACAAGAAGTTAAACAATTGATCATTAAACTAGCAACAAATGCAAGAGCACAAATTGCTTAGACCCCACAAATGGGAAAACCCTCCTTGTCCCGGCTCAATTACCGGGACAAGGACAGGGACGCTACCTATTGGAGGGGGGAGACTTGTCCTATCAAGGACAGGGGCGCCCTTGTCCCGGCGCCCTTGTCCCAGCACCCTTGTCCCGGTCATTGAGCCGGGACAAGGAGCACGGCTCAAATGTTATTTCGTAATCAATGTCTCATTATTTTTTGTGGAGATTCTTCATTCGTCGTGGAAATAAGCTGCAATTCTTAAGAAGAAAAATTGCACGTTCAGCCAAAAACTTCAATTTTCTTTGTTTAACTCTTAACACTCGACTTGGACACGTGGTAAATAAATAAATAATTTAAACTGGCTAGATTTTGAACCAGTTGCTATATTTACTAAAAATTTGATTTTAATCTCCACCAAATGGGGACAAAATCACAATAAATTTGAAATTCGATAATGTGCTAATTTTAAAAATTTTCCGACAATCGTACGCTAATCAAATTTACAAATTGTTTATGTCATCTCAAAACTTATTTCGATAACTATATTATGGACATATCGAATAGTCTAAACAGATATCGAAAATAGTTAAAAATACGTTAAACGTGAATCTTAAAGAATGACGTCTAGCTCGCATTTAAAAAAAAAAATCAATTATTTCATTAATATTTATTATTTTTACGATACAAATTTCTCAATATAATTTTCATCATTTTATTAGGAAATTTTATATAGAATATGTCATCAAGATTTTTCGTCTTTTGTGAAAGTAAAAGATTGAAATCATGAAAAGTGCACGTTTTTGAGAGTTAGGTGGACAATTATTTTGCTTGAACAATTGAGTCAAGGGATGTGTAACTTATTGTGTTCGACGATGAATATTAGATAAAATTGGACATATTTGTAATCAAAATTTAACTTTTTTTTTATACCTTTCATGCTACTAAGCGCCCATTTAGCTCCCATTATTTCAAATTATAATGAGAGCAATAATATTTTTTTTAGAAAATATGTGATTAAAAAAGAAAGAATTTTTTTTGAATTTACGTGTGTAATATTATTTCATTGTGTGATTAATAAAAAAAAAGAAAAATGTATTATAATTTAATGGGGGTCAAACGAGTGCTAAACAAATCATTAGTATTTGTAACTCATAAGATAAATTATAAACAGTTATCTATAAGCTATTTCAAGAACATGTAAATTAGCTTAAAAGTTAAATTATTTATAGTTTTATACTTAACCCGTGTTTGGTATCGATTAAAATTTAAATTTTCATTAAGTTAAAGTCAACGTTTCACTTCAATCACATATTTTATGAGTCCTAAAACTTTTTAACCACACGTTTCATTCAAAATCCATTAAAAATCTAATTTTAATCTACACCAAACAATGCCAATCTGTAAAGCAACACTGCTGACACTGCACACTAACCACTATTTTTGGATTTTGTGTAAATTACCAACCAGAAGTTGGATCCAATAAACCAAACCAAGCCATGAATTTGAATTTTACTTTTGTTTTTATTTGCTTCACAAGAACAAGATTTTGATACAGTTTGTGCTCATCTCAAGTAGATTGGCATATGATTGAATCTAAACCTAAATCTCTGCCATTTTGTCATCCCTTGTCACCAATAGAAAAAAGTTGGGTTAACTATTGGTATTGCTTACCACCTCTAATTATAACTCACATTCCTATTTGAAATCTTCGTTTTTGACTTATAATTAACTTTAGTATCCAAGGGAGGAGTGAGGGTAGGATAAAGTTTTTTTTAGTATTGGGCTTTAACATAGGAAAAAGGTTTAGAATAACGGGGACTGGACTGCATCGAACTAAAGTCAGGACTGTGTCTATCTACGTGCCAGTTATTATCCTTTATTTACACCCAATTTGTTTCCCATTATTTGAACACAAGAAGTAATTTTATGACTTTTTTCTCCAACACACGAGTCCCACTATATGATGGTGCAGACAAAAATTGCAACTGCTGCAACATGTAGTAGTTTGAATTTTCATTAAAATGAGGTAGAAAGTTGGTCCCCAATACGGGCTTACTATTATTTACATGCACGATCCCATCGCCAAAAGAACCACATGAGTAATAGATTTTTTTTTTTCTTGAGTGATAAGATTTTATGGTTAATGTCCAACCAGCTGCAAAAAATTGACAATCCCATCGCCAAAAGAACCACATGAGTAAGTTTCTGGCTTTAAATTGACAGAAATATCTACACAAAAAGCATGTGTACAACTCTGGTATCATCATCATTTCTCTTTTCCTCCGCTTGCTTGCTACACATAAAGCAGCTTCAGTAATAAGTGCACATTTTACCATTTACATTCCTCCAGCAATGGCTTCCTCGGGGAGTTCACTAGGTACAGTTTTTTTTTTTTATTTTTTTTTCTTTGTTCACAAGATCTTCATTTTGATGAAATTTGTTCATGATTTTATATGGTAAAAATGATTGAACTCTATGTTTTATACATGCTTCTGACTTGTTTTTAAGTTCATTGAGTTTAGTGGTCTGTTGCTGTTAGTTAAAAAGATTGCTTGCCACTGCATCCGTGTCTTCTTTTTCACAAGATTTGGTGCCCTTTTCCATGTTGGATTGTGTGGAGTCGAGTCGAATCACGTTCCTCGATTAGGGTCTCTTGGATGTTCCATACATGTAATTTAGGCACCCTTTTCAGGACAAGAGGCTAAGAAAAACCTTGTACATTTCTGCAGCGGCAAGTGGACGTAACTTTCACATTGAGAAGGGTGTGTGTTGCTTTGCGTGTTTTGTTTTGCTGATTATTGCGCGTTTTGTCTCCATTCTTTTCTCCAAACTTTATTCTGATTCATGCATCTTCTTAACTCCTTTTCCTGATGTTATTTGTGGCTCTTGTATGGTCAGAATTTAATGTTGTAAAATCAATTATTTGCAGGCCTATTCTCATGGATATGTGAAGAAGAATTTAATTTAAAGACCTCATGCACTCAAAAAACCATCATAGATTTCATGAATCTATTGATGGTCTTTGTTTATTACTTGATCTTGACTGTGGGTTCTCAATGTAAAAACAATTTCAGACAGCGTAGATGGGATTGTATTACAAAAACAATTTTGATTTGCTGTGTTCTTACAAGCATTGAGTATTTGGGGGCTGGTTTTTATATTGTTATTGCCAAAGATAATGGATTTAGTCATCAAAACTGGTTAGCATACTTTGTTAGAGGACTAATTTGGATCACCCTTACGGTGTCTGTGCTGGTACAAGGATTAAAGTGGATTGATGTTCTGAAATCTGTATGGTGGATTCTGTATTTTCTGTTGATTTCAGCTGTAAATATTGAAGATTTAGTCAAATCACACGACATCCAAATCCTGGAAATTACACCCTGGATTGTGAATTTGTTGCTTTTCTTGTATGGTTTAAGGTTTCTGCATGGGGTAGTATTTCATCCAAACTCAGCCAATAGTATGTTAGAACCTCTGATTCATGAAGTGTTTGATAAAAGCCAGATCAATGTTGGGGAAGTTAGTTTTTTAAGTAGATTGTCATTTTCTTGGATAAATTCTTTACTTCGATTAGGTTATCGTAAATCTTTAGTTCTTGAAGATATTCCTTGTTTGGGATCTGAGGATGAAGCAGTTTTGGCTTATGAGAAATTCAATCACGAATGGGATTCACTTACAGGGAAAGGCTCGGATAGTTCGGATAACTTTGTTTCTTGGGCGATTGCGCGAATTTATTGGAAAGATATGGTATTTGCTGGAATTTGTGCATTGATTAGGACAATTGCTGTTATAGTTGCTCCATTGTTACTATATGCTTTTGTAAATTATTCGAATAGTGAAACAAAAAATCTCTACGAGGGTATTTTGTTGGTGGGATACTTGGTTGTGGCTAAGGTGTTCGAGTCTCTATCTTATAGACATTTCTTTTTCTCCTCAAGAAGGATTGGTATGAGAATGAGATCAGCTCTGATGGTGGCAGTGTACAAAAAGCAGCTGAAGCTTTCGAGTATTGGGAGAGTAAGGCACTCGACTGGTGAGATAGTGAATTATATAGCTGTTGATGCATATCGAATGGGAGAATTCCCGATGTGGTTTCATATGGGATGGAGTTTCGGACTGCAAATTTTTCTCGGGGTTGCTGTACTTTTTGTGGTTGTGGGACTTGGTGTACTTCCTGGTTTAGTCCCTTTCCTTGTATGCGGGCTTCTTAACATTCCATTTGCTAAGATACTTCAAAAGTGTCAAACTGAATTCATGATTGCTCAAGATAAGCGACTAAGATCAATGTCCGAAATTCTAAACAATATGAAGATAATTAAGTTGCAATCATGGGAAGAGAAGTTCAAAAGCTTGCTAGAATCATTTAGAGGGCTTGAATTTAAATGGTTAGCAGAATCTCAGTATAAAAAGACCTATAACACTGTGTTATATTGGATGGCTCCAACTATAGTTTCTTCTGTCATCTTTTTCGGATGTGTACTTTTCAGGAGCGCTCCATTTGACGCTAGTACCATTTTCACAGTGTTGGCAGCATTAAGGACCATGTCGGAACCTGTCAGGGTTATACCCGAGGCTCTTTCCATTTTGATCCAGGTTAATGTATCTCTCAAAAGGATAAATTTGTTTCTACTTGAAGATGAACTCGAAGAAGTGGATGTGTCAAGGCGTTCTTCAGGAGATTTAAGCCACAGTATTTGGATACAACAAGGTGAGTTTAGTTGGGATACAGAGTCAGCAACTCCAACCTTAAGAAATATAACCTTGGAAGTAAAACTGGGGTGGAAGATTGCAGTTTGCGGACCAGTTGGTGCTGGAAAATCGTCACTTTTGTCTGCTATACTTGGCGAAATCCCAAAGAGATCCGGAATTGTAAGCCAATGACTAAAAACTTTCTACAATGGTATGCAATTTTTCTTGACATTGATTCCACTGATTGTTGCATCCAGGTGAATGTCTTTGGATCCGTTGCCTATGTTTCACAAGCTTCTTGGATCCAGAGTGGGACCATTCGTGACAACATTCTCTTTGGAAAGCCAATGGATAAGACCAAATACGAAGAAGCCATTCGAGTGTCTGCTTTAGACAAAGATATTGATAGTTTTGACTATGGTGATCTTACAGAGATAGGTCAGAGAGGCCTCAATTTGAGTGGAGGACAGAAGCAGAGAGTTCAACTTGCTCGGGCTGTCTACAATGATGCGGATATCTATCTTCTTGATGACCCTTTTAGTGCAGTCGATGCTCATACAGCCACATCTCTTTTTAACGTAAGGAAATCATATGTATATGTCAACGATTATGCTAGAAATCTTGCTTTACATATTTTTTTATTGGTACCATGTTGAACCAACTCATCGAAAAGCTTAAAGTACTTAGAGCAAGAATATATTTATTTATTTAAGATTTATCTTCAAAAACGTCCGCATGCAGCCAAGCCTCTGTCTTGGTATAGATTAAAATCAGATTTTTAATAGATTCTAATCAAATTTGATGAAATGTGTGGTTGAAAAGTTGTGGATCCCGTAAAATATATGTGTAACATTAATTGTTGACTTTGACTTGAGATTAAAGAATTTAATCTACACCAAACAGGGGCCAAGGCCAAATACCATGTTAAACCACCTTATTGAAAAGCTTAAGCTGTTAGTATGATAATAGATTTATTTTGCCTTTGACATGCAGGAATGCGTCATGACTGCATTAAAGAAGAAGACGGTTGTTCTTGTGACTCATCAAGTCGAGTTTCTCGCAGAGGTCGATAACATTCTGGTAATGAGTCACAACGATTTACTGCAGGCATAAACATTTTGCTCGTGCAAAAAGGATTACATTTGATCCTCAGTATTTGCTTAAGTAATTTGGTTATTTGTTTGTCTTAGGTTATGGAAGATGGACAAGTTATCCAATCAGGAAGCTATAAGGAGCTTCTGATGGCTGGATCGACGTTTGAAAAACTTGTGCATGCTCATAAAAATGCAATATCAATGCTTGATACTTCATCTAGTGCAAACAAACAAGAGTCTCAGGCGGTGAAAACTAATAAGTCTTTCATTTGTAAAGAAGAGAGCGAAGGGGAGATTTCCACTAATCACGGGGTACAATTGACAGAGGAGGAAGAGAAGGAAATTGGTGATGTTGGGTGGAAGACTTTCTTCGATTATGTTTCCATTGCCAAGGGATTAAACCTTTTATGTTTGACTACAATCAGTCAGACTGGTTTTATAGTTCTTCAAGCTGCAGCTAGTTTCTGGCTAGCATTTGCTATTCAAATCCCTAAGATAAGCAGCGTTGTCGTTGTTGGCATTTACACTCTAACTTCATTTCTTAGTGCTGTCTTCGTATATTTGAGATCTCTATTTGTAGTTCATTTAGGACTAAAAGCTTCTCAGGCCTTTTTCTCTGGTTTTACCAATTCGATTTTCAATGCTCCCATGCTCTTCTTCGACTCCACCCCAGTTGGAAGAATTTTAACCCGAGTAAGATTTTCTCCATGTCACAATGAAAAGTAAGAACGTACTATAAATAGCATACACAAGTATTTTACTCATTCTTACTGTTCTTTGCGGGCAGGCTTCATCAGATTTAAGTGTACTAGATTTTGACATTCCTTTTGCCTTCGTTTTCGTGATGGCTGCTGTACTTGAGCTGCTTGCAACAATTGGCATTATGGCCTCAGTCACCTGGCAGGTTCTGTTTGTGGGCATATTTGCCACAGTAGCTTCAAAATATGTCCAGGTAAGCTTATAATCTCAGATTAAATTTATTCCTATTGACTAAGGAACCAGTTTATTGGAAGTTGGGATGATACCTGTTGGATCATGTGCAGCTAAATCATATCTTGATTTTAGATCAACCTAATATTCCTATCATATATAAAGGCTTCTGGGGAGGGGAAGCGGGGGTCTTTGAGTAGACAAGACACTGGAGTGTGAAAAAACTAAGAATCTCCTTGTTCGTTGTAGTGAGAAGACATAGCTCTTTTATTGAGGGTGAACCACTCTAAATCTGTGTGTTTCCTATGTGTTCCAAATTTTGTCTTTCTATTATTTCTTCGGAATTAGGGATTTATCATTTATGTTTAATCCGTAACACTAATTTTCGGATGAAGGGATACTATCAAACCTCCGCTAGGGAGCTAATGAGAATCAATGGAACCACAAAAGCTCCGGTCATGAATTATGCATCCGAGACAGCACTAGGAGTTGCCACAATAAGAGCGTTTACAATGGTAGACAAGTTCTCTGAGAACTACCAAAAGCTCGTAGACACAGATGCAAAAGTTTTCTTTTTTTCTAATGCAGCCCAGGAATGGTTAGTTTTGAGAACAGAAACACTTCAAAATCTTACCCTATTCACGGCTGCATGTCTCTTAGTTTTGACTCCGAAGGGTTATATTGCTCCAGGTACTCATTCTAAAGTTAAATTATCACGGAAGATTAGATTTTATTATCATAAATTCCTTATTCTTTTTACGAGTTTTTTGTCGTTGTTCCAGGACTTGTGGGACTTTCTCTTTCGTATGCTTTTGCGCTGACTGGCACTCAGGTGTTTCTAACTCGATGGTATAGCAGCTTATCTAATTATATCGTTTCAATAGAAAGAATCAAACAGTTTATGCATCTTCCTCCCGAGCCTCCAGCAATCGTGGATGACAAGAGGCCACCAACTTCATGGCCCTCAAAGGGGAGGATAGATTTGGTGGATCTGAAGGTAATTAATCTAATAAACTAGGTCTGAGCAGAAAATTGTTAGTAAATGTATGAATAATTGGCTTGTGAGGAGCCCCAATCATGTTCCACAGAATAGAGATAGCTAATATATGCCCACGAAGGGACTAATTTTTATGTTAGAACGCAAAGATTTCTGAATTGTGATTCGAAGGCCCCTCCGAGTAATATGACTAAACTGCTGATGCAATCTTGTCATTCTTTTGCATGCATTCAGATTCGGTATCGGCCTAATGCTCCGATAGTGCTCAAAGGGATCACTTGCACTTTCAGTGAAGGGACTAGAGTAGGAGTTGTTGGAAGAACGGGAAGTGGAAAAACAACTCTGATCAGTGCATTGTTTCGTCTGGTTGAGCCTTATAGCGGACAGATTATTATAGATGGGATTGACATTTGCTCCATAGGTCTGAGAGATTTAAGGTTAAAACTCAGTATCATCCCTCAGGAGCCAACTCTTTTCAAGGGAAGCATTCGGACAAATCTGGATCCTTTAGGACTTCACTCTGACGACGAGATATGGAAGGTAGTCCCAAGAACTTTTCACAAAACTTCCCCATTCACATCGTGCCCTTTTTTACAGTACGACAGATTTTCTGTCACAGAAAGTAATATTTGGTACTGAAAATATCAAACTAATATTTAAAAGACCTCGAAAACAGTTCGCAAAGAAGTTAGTTAAAAGTAACTTTTTAAGCTTTGGCTAAATATGCCGTTAAGGTTATTCAAATGATGATTCTATGATGAATCTAATTAGTTCTTGATTTGCAGGCTCTAGAAAAATGCCAGCTTAAGGACACCATCATTCGGCTTCCAAACTTGCTCGACTCTTCTGGTGAGTTCAAAAATCTTCCCTACTCCATATGACCAATAAACCGATAAGCTGTACAAATGCAATGCAAGTAAATTTGGTCGAGTCTCACTAACTAATTGAGGTCATTTGTGTGAATCTTTCCAACAGTGAGCGATGAAGGCGAGAACTGGAGCATGGGGCAACGCCAGCTTTTCTGTCTTGGTCGAGTCCTTCTCAGACGAAACAGAATTCTAGTTCTCGATGAGGCAACTGCATCAATAGACTCTGCAACAGATGCCATTTTACAGAAAATTATAAGAGAAGAATTTGCCAACTGCACAGTCATAACTGTGGCGCACAGAGTTCCAACAGTCATAGACAGTGACATGGTCATGCTCCTCTCTTTTGGTATGATTTCATATCTTTCATTTCATTACTTATTCATAAGTAATAGCCTTTATGTTAACAAAAAAACCTTCTCAAAAGTCGAGAGATGTGCGAAAATTTTCTCATTTCTTAGTGAGTTCGTCTTATTGATAGACCTACAAAATATCACATGCATTTCATGGAAATGTGAGTCACTTCAGATATTTAGGCACCGGTCCAAGTTTCAAAATAAATGCGAACTTCATAAAGTTAGACATGTGAGGGTCACATGACGATTTATTGAAGATTTACGATTTTCATAATTGGAATTGATTGTGCAACTATAATTAAAGATAGACAACTAACTTGCTACTCAAGCAATAAAGTAGCACCAAGAAGAGCAACTTAGTGATGGAAATGCATATAACTTTGTTAATGTCGGAGGATTTCTTATATGTTTAGCTCATTGGTTACTATTATTTACTTCTTGATCAGTAAAAAACTCTCGAGGTCAAGTAACTTAAAGCCCTCATGAGACGTAAAACTTTGCAATCGTGGATGTATTCAATAGATATAATAGAGATTCAAACTTCATTCTTCTTCCATCAATGTGACTATTTGTGATGATTTGGAGCAAAATTAATTAAGGTTTATAAAAACTTGCAGGGAAGTTGGTGGAATATGATGAGCCTTCAAAGCTTATGGAGATCAATTCATCTTTCTCTAAGCTTGTAGCTGAATATTGGTCCAGCTGCAGGATGGAATTCCCGCCAATATCATAGTAGAAAACGATGTAGCAGAAGCATAAGAAAAAGTCATTCTGTATTGTATCGTGTGAGTTTAAATTTCGTGATCACCTGTAAATGAACAGGATTTGATATGTGATGTGACAGAAACGAAGATATTGATCGACGGGTTGTGCTTCTTGTACATCAATGGGTACATCAAGGTGTCCATTAGACCGGCACTCCATCCAATAGGGGGGCGCAAGGTGGACACCTTGATGTACCCATTGATGTACAACCATCATTTTCCATTGATCGACCATCCAGACTAAGATTTCAACCAACTCAATAGATGACTACTGAGTTAATGATAATCCACATCGAAACCATGTCTTTCTAAGTTTGGCTTCTTAATCTGATAAATAGTTTTAAACTTTTTAAATCTGTCAAACGGATCTTTATTCTCTGTTTATTTCAAGAGATCTATAAATTTAAATATAAGAATATTATTATATTAAGTTCTGGAGAGTTCTAGAGGACCAAAATTTCTCATTACCCTCGGAGCTATTGGATTCACTAATCATTTTCATTCTCTCAAGAAATTATTTAATTTCCTTTATAAAAAACCAAATATGGAAACTAGGGAATATTCATTTTTATATTTTGCTTAACTAATATTTTTGTTAAATTGTCATGGTATTTCTAATTACTTGTATTATAATACTAGTCATCAAAGCCCAGCAATGCACGGGTTGTGATACTTTTGAAAGTTATGTTAATATCGAAATTAATGGGTAGATTAAATTATTTAGATTG
>CAIGRF010291793.1:0-12053 GCA_903798235.1 Fraxinus ornus | reverse complement strand
TTTCCTATTAACTCCGTCGAGTGGATAATACCCCCACTTTTGAAAACCATCCCAATATTTGTAATCTCCCACAAGCATGTCCTCTTCATCCAACTTGACAAGTTCATTGTAATACTTTACAAGTTCATTTTCATTCAAAAATGGAGGACGATCTCCTGAAAATTTGATGTCCTCATCCCAATCATTAGGTACATAGTCTCCCGCGAGCATGTAACTTTCATTGAAATTGTCCAGTGCTTGTTTTCGGCATTTCAAATAATATCTAAATCGAAGAAGTTTTGACATTGAGACATAGGTGCACGAATACAAACATAGTCCTATACAATGCATCGCTTGACAAATATCACATCTTGGACCTCCAATCATATTTCCATAGTCGATGTAGAGACTAGATAGTGCAAACATTTTGTTACTTAACCAAGATGAGATTAATGCAAATATAACTATAACTTGCAAGGAGAGAATACAACACAAGATGAACTAACAATATGAGGGTTAGCCAAAATATACAAAAAGAAATAAAAAGAAATTGTTAAAACTAAAATTAACTAAAGTGGTAATCAAAGTAAAAACATTCCCCAGCAACGGCGTCAAAAACTTGTTCCCTAAAAATAATATACCTCAAGTGCAAGAGTCGCGTTCAAGTAATAAAGTGGACCTTTAGAGTCCGGGTTGTCGATACCTCGAGGAATGTATACTTTCGATTACGCAACTCTAATTAATTTTAATTCTAACAACAAACGGAGCAACACATAATAAAGACATATAATTGAAATAACTAAAATCTACAAAATATAAAAACATAACACACTTGGAAATTTTGGAGGGAAACGTGGTTAGGATTCGTGGTTTCGTTTAACCGTCGCCTCATTAATTTCTCTATAAGCCATTTAATGAATTACTTAATTTCGATATTAGACCCGATCTTCCAATTTTTGTTAATTACCCCTCTCGAATGAAATTAACTCTAATTGATTGGTTTAACCTAATATATCTCTATGTCAATTACAACCAAACAATCGCATTCAATCATTGTGAAAATGGTTCATTGGATCATCTAGGGCTAATGGTATATCTATATCCATTACACATTACACAAACCTAAGGTTTCTACTATTTGGTCTAAAATGTACAATCTTCTCTCGAATGATGCACAAATCACTAAACACATTTATTCATTGGCCACATAAATGAAAATGCATGAAATACAATAATAAAAACACATGAGAATAAACAACTTAATAGCAAATATAGAAATTAATCAAGACTAGGTTAAACTAATTCCACAAATTCCAACACAATTAATTAACCCATTTTATACATTTGATAATAAAGGAGTGTATACATAACATTCATTACAAAAATGGCAAAATAAATGAGAAAAATAAAAGGTATAGATAAAACTCTATTCGAAGCTTTAAATTGATTTCCTCCCAAATGTTTGCCAAATCCTTGATTGTAATCTCCTTGTGCTCTTTGATTTGTATCCCCAAAACACCAAGAAAATCAAAAGAAAAAGAAGAGAAAAAGAAAGAAGAAAATGAAAATGAAAATGAAAAAGAAAAGAAAAGAAAAAAGCAAGAAGAAGCCGCCGAGAGGAAGTAGACGGAACTGCCCAGAATCTTGGTTTTCAATTTAAAGGCAAGATTCAGAATTTGCAGCTTTGGTCCTCAAAGTTTTGGGCAATTGACAAAAAGGTCTAAAACTTTTAAAAGTGGTGCAAAGGTCCCCAAATGTTATAAAGTGGCGCCTAGGCGCCCACAGCTCTGTCCAAAAACCATTTTTGGTTTTAATTTTGCAGCTAAGTCCCTAGGTAATTTCACATCAAGTCCATCAACTATGATTTTGTACAATTTGGTCCTTGAATTTTGACTTTTCTTTCAATTTTTTTTAATTTTGCCCTCCATAAATTGTATCATGAATCCTCTATTCTTTTTTTTTTTTTTTTGCCGTTGTTCACCTTGGTCCCAAATTCACAAATTTGCACCATTTTAGTCCATTTTTCCTCATCTTGTCTTGTTTTCTTTCCTTTGGGTGATTTTTACCTACAAAAGTAATAATTACATAATTATGAGTACAAAATTGCTCATTTTAATCAATAATAAGTTTGTTTATGTGTTAAATAAGTGTGCAAAACATACTTATCACTATTCACACAAAAGACCACCGATACGAAGCTCCATCTGGCAGAAGCCCTTAGTTCATCTGAAGTCCCTGAAACTGAAGGTTGTCTCTTACAAGATCAGTAGACAATCTTTAGGAATTATTGGTGTAATGTTTGTAATAAAGAATGTCAAGTGCGTCAGCCTAATGTATAGGGGGCTAACACCTTATCAATGTATTTAATGTATGAGGGGCTCGGTAATATGAGGCGTCAATCAAGGAGATGAGGCCACATGTTTTTGATCCAACGGACATCACGTCGGCTAGAACTCTATAAGTAGGTGGTCTTTCTAAATTGTAATGACTTTTGGATGGTGATTTGAAGACTAATTCTAAGATACAAGAAACCACCCTAGAAAAATACTCTCAAGAAAATTTCTTGCTTGGTCTATATTTGTTAGTTCGAACCTAAGTAATTGGCACGTTATTAGAAATTATTTGTTAGCGCAATCATCTTAGTTACTACCGTCGGTGCTCGAACACTTTTGTCTCGCGCCATTATGCATCTCTCGCGTTTATGCATTCACTGTCTCTCACCGGTCCCCAATCAAAACGTGTCAAAATTTACTCGAGTTAGCATGAGTGGGTCCGACATCTGTTGTTCACATTTGCGTTATGTTTTTCAGGGTCAATGGATTGACACTGTCTGTGGGAATCCACACATTTTATCCACGAAAAATCGGTGGGAAAAGGCCAGTTGAAAACAATTCTTACAGTGAAGTGATTTTCAAACCTTTGAAAGAATAAGTGTTCTAGAAGAAAGAAATTTTGAAAAATCCAAGATAAACCTTTCGATTGGAAGCTAGTCTAGGAATATCATTTGTCCAGAAAAAGTTTATCATCATAAGTTCAAGCAACAAAGGATCTGCACCTCGAAGGGCTAGGGAACACTGTGAAGAAGGGAAACCCTCGCATGTTGTCCCGGTAGCTCACCATAGACCTCACTAGCATCACAGACGAGGTGGGTCTAGGATAGCCACCAGCTCACTTGGAAGGTAGCTACAATGACCATAAGTATGAGAGACAATAACCCAGTAGAACGTAGCTATGCATGAACTATTGAGGAGCATACAAGGCCAATGAGAATACCTAGTCCCTCTATATGTAGCGCAAGGAAATACATTCCACGACCCCTCACAAGGAGATTACTACCACGGAAAAGAGGAGGTCCAAAGCCAACTGGCTAACTATCCATACTACACAAGGGAAGAAGCTCCCTAGAAAAGGAAAGTTGGGTTGATATATCCACGAACTATTTCACTGACCGACCTACTAAGGTCCCATGTAACTTTCTTCCAAACTCAATACAGATGACATGCCCCAAAGGTCGATAAGTGTCTTTGACAAGGTGATCACATGGCTGCCTAGAATAGGCAGGCTCAACCTCCTCATGTACCTATAAATAGGCAGCATGAACTTTCTTAGTTTGAAAGGCATGAACCAGATTATGACGAAGTGCATCAGAATCCTCCCCTAAAAATAGGTGTGAGAGGAGATCGAAACAAGTTAGAAACTAAGCAGGACCTTCCCAACCACCTCCAGAAACTTTAGCTGGGAAAGATGAAAATTCAGATGATTCACAAAGGTTTTACGATCTTGCCGATGATGATAACAACTTACCATTTTCCTAAGGGATTGGGAATGCCCATGTACTGAATCACTTCACAATTCCTAAGATCCCTAAATGTGATGGAAGAGATGACCTTGCGAAGCATCTCAATAGCTTTAAGAATCACATGAGTTTAAGAGAAGCCACCACCGCCATGAAGTGTAGAGCATTTCACCTAACCCTAGGTGGAACGGCTGAAGTATGGTACACCCAGCTTCCGGAAGGAAGCATTCGAAGTTGGCCGGACTTCAAGAAAACTCTCTTTAAGCACTTTGCAACCGACAAAGATGGTAAAGGGCCATTACAACACTTATAGGACATGAGACGGTGGCAAGGTGAGACGTTAAAAAGCTTCTGGTCCCATTTTACTGATGAGATGACCTACTGTGTGTAAGTAACAGATAGGGAAGCTTTGACAGCCTTAAGAGGATGACTAGACGTGAACTATCTCTTCTGGTTAATGGAAATGATAAGACGTGAGATCATCAATGAAAAATTGAGAGATCATAGAAATAGGGCAAACTAAGGACTCCTACCTCCTCAAAGACAAAGAGGAAGAGGCATAACCTCACATTTGATGGATCACCGCATCAGACAGACGACCCTCTCAATTTAGGATAGGACTTTGTTGTAGCAACTTTAAATGAAGTACCTAATTTGGCTTACAATGAAGTAAATCCTGGTACTGAAATGTACCAAGGCAGACCCCACCAATATTTTCTCCAAACAGGGAGAGGTAGGGGATAATGTACTAAACCTAGAAATAGGGACGAAGCGCCCATATAGAGATATTACAATGTATCCCCAGAACAATAATCAATGGAGAAATAGGCGTCTTCGAAAATATGCTCTTCCTAGGTAGAACCAACAGCCCAAGAACAATGAGTCGAGGTGCCCTAATAGAGAAAATGTCGCTAAAAAAATAATAATAGGGTCAAAGGCAGGGAAGAATCCCCCCAACTGATACTGGTCGTGAACCTATCAAAGAAATTGAAACATTTTTTTGGAGGCCCGTATGTTGGGAGAGAATCTAGAAACTCCCAAAGGAATTATACAAGGGAAGAAAGGGACCTCTTCATGGTGAGATTCGTAGTAAACAACAACCGAACTTCCACCAAGAGAAGGGCTCAAACCATCACCTTCTCCCAAGACAATGCAGTTAGTATGCATTACCCACATTGTGATACCCTAATGGTGAGGGCTGTTGTAGCCCACAATGGTTTGAAAAGAATGCTAGTGAATAGTGAAAGTTGTGTCAACATCATCTTTGGAGCAACATTTGATAAAATGGAAGTTAACCATAAGCTAATCCCAATGATTTACCCTTGTATAGCTTCACTGGAGACAACATCATCCCAAGGGGTAAAATCTCTCTAGCAATAGAGATGGGAACAACACCCTTAACTTCTCATAATTTTATAGAATTTCTGGTGGTAGATAACCGCTGCCTACCACGGAGTGTTGGGAAGGCCTGTATTAAAGGGTTTATGTACCGTTATATCCATTCACAATTTATGTATGAAATTCCCAATGGAGAATAGTGTCACCACGGTCAGAGACGACCAAAGGAGTGCAAGGGAGTGTTATTCGAATTCTCTTAGGAAAGAGGTACCTAGGAGTGCCAACATAATCCTGATAGACGCTAACATGGATGACGTCCCTACACAATGGCAAAACCTTGGACAAGAGCGAGACATCAAAATGATGGATGCCTCTGAATAAGAGGCGATCCTTAGAGTCATAAACACCTCTGAAAAGAGGGTGTCCCAGAAATGCAAGTGTCCCCTAAAGAAGGGAGAGTTGCTGAAAAAGCAGTTAATTTGGAGGAAATGAACCCTCACATCATCGATTACGAGCGTCAAATAGTCTCAGTAGAGGAATTAGAGTTTTTCCAAGTTGATCTCCAAGATCCCTCCAAATGTTTGCTGGTTGGAAAAGATTTGCTACTAGAGGCCAAGAAAAAGCTGAATATTTCTTACGTCGAGACCTAGACATCTTCGCTTGGAAGCATGAAGACATGGTTTGTATTGACCCAATAGTCAGTTTCCACAACTTGAAAATTGATCTTAAGGCTACATCTCACAGACAGAAAAGAAGAGCCATCAATCTAGAGAGATATGAAGCTTTAAGGGATGAAGTAAAGAAATTGATCGACAATTGCCTTATCCGGGAATTAACGTATCCAAAGTGGGTTTCTAACCCTGTCCTGGTCAAAAAGCACAGTGGCAAGTTGAGATTATGTGTGGATTCCTCAAACATAAAGCAGGCTTATCCAAGGAAAGCTTTCCACTTTCTCAAATAGATCAATTAGTATACTCAACAGCAGGACACGAACTTCTTAGCTTTATGGATGCTTACTCCGAATACAATCAAATTTCGATATTCCCAACTGGTGAAGAGCATACGTCATTCATAATGGACAATGGTCTTTATTGCTACAAGGTCATGTCATTTAGGTTGAAAAATACAGGGGCCACTTATCAAAGACTTGTCAACAAAGCGTTCGCTGACCTCATTGGAAAGACAATGGAGATATATGGACAATATGATGGTGAAAAGCCTGAGGACAGAGGATCATGTCAAGTACCTCGATGAGGCATTCCAAATATTGCGGAGGTAAAGGATGAGGCTTAACCCCCTAAAATGTGCCTTCGGAGTAGCCTTTGGAAATTTTCTAGACTACATAGCTAATCAAATAGGCATTGAAGCCAATCCGGAGAAGATCAAAAGCTTGATTGAAATGAGATCACCTTAGAAACCTAAAGAGGTGCAGAGCCTCACTCGGCGTTCAGCTGCTTTGAATTGCTTCATCACGAAGGCAACAGATAAATGTCTACCCTTCTTCAAGATTCTAAATTGAGGAAATAAATTTCAATAGACCAAGGAATGCGAGGTAGCCCTTCAAGAGCTGAAGAAGCGCTTGGGCAGGCTCCCCGACTCTTCAAACTAAAGCTGACGAACCACTGTAGCTATACTTAGCAGTAACTCCAACGCAGCCAGTTCAGTCCTCGTAAGAGAGGAAGATGGTCACCAGGTGCCCGTTTATTACATAAGCAAAGCATTTTTTGCTGTAGAAACACATTATCCAGACATGGAGAAGCTAGTGCTATCCTTTGTAACAGCTTTTTGGAAATTGATATCCTATTTCCAAACCCACACCACATATGTGTTGACTAAATTCCCTCTCATGCAAGTGCTGCAGAAGCCCAATGCCTCAGGAAGATTACTAAAATGGGTTGTGATATTGTATTCAAACCAAAAGGCCTCTATTAAAGGACATGCTTAGCAGATTTCACCCCTGTTCTAGAAATGGAAGAGGAGATGGAACCCATTGAACCTACCACTTGAAACCTTTTTATTGATGGCTCCTCGGGAGATGCTGGATTTAGAGCAAGAGTGGACCTAGTTAGTCCAGAAGGACATAAGCTTAATTGTTCCATGAGATTCAGCTTCAAGGCTATAAATAATACAGCATAATACGAGGCCCTCCTAACTGACCTCAGATTGGATAAAGAAATGCTAGCAGAAAGACTACTAATCAGTAGCGAGTCTAGTGATTCTCAGTTGGTAGTTATCCGATTTCATAGCAATTTCTTGGCTAGAGACAAGTCCATGACTACTTATCTGAAGTTGGTCATGAAGTTCATTCTAGATTTTGAGAAATCTAAGTTGGTACAAATACGACTTTCGGAAATGCTCATGTCGACGCTCTTTCAAAATTGGCCAGTAGTAAAAATTTCGAATTGTTCATTATGGTGCTTATAGAATACCTTCCCAGGCCTCTACTGACACAGACGAAGAGGTGATGTGGGTATAGGATACCCACTATGGATGAAGCCAATAATAGGATTCCTGAAGGAGCAAATATTACCCTCTAAAACAGAGGAGGCACAAAAGCTCAGAAGACGAACCGTTCATTTCATTTTTCAAAATGATGTGCTATACAAACAAGATTTTTCCTTACCCTTACTCCGATGTATAGGTTAAGAGCAAGCCACCTATGTGCTCCGAGAAATTCATGAAGGTGTATTTGGCAACCACTCAAGATGATGGTCCTTAGCTCAAAAGGTGTTAGACAAGGATATTATTTGCCCTCCTTGAAAATGGACGCACAACAGTTTGCAAAGAAATGCGACAAGTGTCAAAACTTTACAACAATTCAAAGGCAGCCCTCTCAAGAATTAAACGTTGTTTCTAGCCACTAGCCGTTTACCAAATGAAGGATTGATCTTATAGGTCCCCTGCCTAGCGGGAAAGAAAATTCCTATTTTGCAATTGTCACCTCACTTTACCAAGTGGGTAGAAGTTGAACCCCTTTCCAAGATCACTGAAGCAAATACTTCCAAATTCCTATGGAAAAACATCATTTATAGGTTCAGAATTTCTCATTTAGTAGTCACGGATAGAATTTATTTGAAGAACTGGGAATCAAGAAACATTTCTCCTTCCCACATCACCCTTAGACTAATGGACAGGTGGAAAGTGTCAACAAAATAATCAAATACACGTTGAAGAGAAAGTTGGATTCTTCCAAAGGGGCCTAGGTCGACGAACTACCTCAAGTCCTATGGGCCATCCGAACTACGAGCAGAACGGCTATAGGAGAAACACCTTTCTCTATGGCTTATGGAGCCGATGCTATAAGCCCAGTTGAAGTGGGTCTATCATCACCTCGTCACATTTATTTCAATGAAATATCTAACAGCGAGTTAGACCTTCTTGAGGAAATGAGGGATGATTCTCAAGCAAAGTTGGTTGTCTACCAATGAAAAATGACTAGATATTACAATTCTAAAGTTAAGAAAAAGTCATTTCCTTGAATAAATTGGTGCTTCAAAGACTATTCTTATCTTCTAAAGAGCCTGGGGCAAGAACCCTTAGCCCTAACTGGAAAGGCCCTTACCACATCAAAGAAGAAGTTCAAACTGGAACTTATAAAATTGAAAGTATGGATGGAAAGGTACTGCCTCATCTATGGAACATGGAGCATTTGCAAAAATATTACCAATGAGAATGTAAATACACATTTGTGTACAATTCTTGATTCAATAAATTTGACTTTTTTTTAAAGACCTAGTAAAGAAAAAATACCACCTATTGACAAAAGTCAAATGAGAAGCTTCTACATAGATTAACCGTCCCTATCCAGAGAAGCGTGGGCACTTCGACGAAGAGATGGATCCCAAAAGGACCATTTCCTTGTTCACGAAGTGGATAGCACATGCCCTTAACAACAAAAGTTGTTAAGGAAGCATCAGCACGTACAAGCCGCTCAACCTCATGCTCAAGAAGATTGACAAAATTTGAAGGAGAAGCCTCTGCATAGATAAACTGTCCCTATGCAAAGAGGTGTCGACATTTTGACGAAGAGCCGGATCCCAAAAGGAATCACCTCCTTACTCGCGAAGTGGATAGCACATGCCCTTAACAACAAAAGATGTGAAGGAAGCCTCAGCATGGGAGAACTTCTCAACCTCATGGTTAGGAAAATTAGTAATTTTATTAAGTTAAAATTGTTCTTACTTTAATTAAGTCAAGCCTCATTATGGGCAAACTGCTCAACACCGTGCTTAGGGAAATAATTAAAAGACGCGAACTACAAACACTTGTACAAAATTACAACAAGTCTTAAGAACAAGAAAGACGAAGTGCATACAAGCCCAGATGTCAAGTTAGGAAGATAAACGAACCTCTAACACTTGTGCAAAATTATAAGTTCGAATAATGAGTTGGAAATGAAATAGATTGAAGAGCATGGAAAAGCAATAAAATAAGTAGAAAAAATAGAAAGTAAATGAAACACAAGTGTATAGATAAAAGAACATTTTATTCATTGACTAAGATATTTACAATTGTGGGCCGAAGCCAATTACATAGGAAAAGAAAAAACAAAACCTATCAGCTAAACAAGTGGGGAAAGGGAGCTACAAAGGGTACTATAGCATTGGGAGCCACGACTTCAAAAGTTTCTTCAACAGCATCGTCCTTAGTCATGATCACATGGCTACCCTCTGTCGGAGTTTGAGGCTCTTGGTCTCCCTTTTCCAAAAATTCTGCCCTCAACTCAAAAGTATTGAAGGCTTAAGAGTTGACTTCAATCCACTCCACCATTTCGGTATACTCATAACTCCGCCAGTATTTTGCGAAGCTTTGGTACGCCTCCATTAAGTGAAAGTTGTGATGCAATGCTTTACATCATCTTCACCGACCGATTGAGCCTCATGCCTTGCTGTTTCTACCTTTTCTGTCAAGCCAGAAACCTTACTGGTTAGCTTCCTCACCTGCTGCTTCAAGGCAGTACTCTCCTTATTAGCCTTCTCCAAGGCCTCCACAGCCAGCTTTTGGTGGGTGTTCGAAGTCTTCACCCGTTTGGTGTAGAAGCCACTTTGCTTTGAGACAAGTGGATTTCCTACTTTAGATTTTCTATCTCCTTAATTACCAAAGAAAGCGTCACAGACTTTTCAACCTTTTGCTTCTTCAATGCCTCAGCTTCGACCTTAGCATTGCTAGCTGCCTCATCGGCCTTAGAGGCTTTATTTGAAAACTCTCTATTTTTATTTTAAATGTTTTTAAAGAGGGCTTCAACCTCTATGGCCACCCTACAAGCCCTACCCGCTTGGCTGACCATGGTGGCGAAGAGGTCCACTGCATCGCTGGTCTCTACAAAGTTTTCCTACCTATCCGTCCAGAACTTATGAAATATAGATGTGGCAGTCTCAACCTCTGGAGGAAGCATAGTTTGAACCCCTAGAGCCATTTCATCACTCCTATGGGAACACACAAGCTTGGCGCAGGTCAAGTTTGAACCCGACGATCCGCTTGAAGTTATGGTCTTCTTGGACATCTCTTGCCATTACGGCTCCACAACAATTGGCCTCTTCTGGCCCCTTTAGCTACAGCTATTAAAGTGCTCATCAGCTTTTCCCCAGTAGAATGTTAAAATACCACTGAGTTTTCAAGTCTAAAATGTTAAAATACTTACAAAAATATCCAACAGACGGTGAAGAAAAGTCACCGGAAGAATGAGAAAATAGATGGAGAGATTTGAAGAATAAGAATGCTGATTGCGAGAATGACAAAGTGGTTTTTTTGCCCAAAACTGTTGCATTTTATAGGCAGGAGCTCTTAATCTCATCCGTTAGATGTCGATCTGGGTCATGTAACCGTTCATTTGAGATTTCAATCTAAGCCACTCAGTACGTCGAACTCTTCGTCTTCTATGGTCCAGTTCAGCTCGTTAGTATCATGTGCTCTAAGGTGCCTGAATTTCGTAGGACGCACGTATGACAGCAATCATTGCGAATTAAATGCATTGACAGTTGCATGTATGGGAAGATGAACCGTTTCAGTTGTCTTAACTTGAAAACAGCTTCGTCTTCCCAATGTTTCAAAATACTTGATTTGTTACAACTAATCAGTCATAACATCAGCGGCTAGCAGAGGCACATTATCTCAACCGCTTCAGGTAAAGCTTCAGAAATACAAGCAACTTCGGAGAGGATAGCTTCAAACAAATTTGTCCTATTGACGCTCCTTCAATTTATTCTAGAAATTTAGAGGTCACTCGTACTCAACTTCGAACAACATGGATGGGTAATTTATGTTGATCAGCTACTTTCAAAAATTTTCATACAAGTCCATGCATTGCAAAAATAATCATGCGTAGAGTTGGGAAACTATTGTTACGCCTCGCCACCGAGGCTCTGTTGTCAATGTATTTAATGTATGAGAGACTCGGTAATGTGAGGCTTCAGTTAAGGAGAGAGACCACGTGGTTTTGTTCCAACGGACGCCACGTCGGCCAGAACCCTATAAATAGGTGGTCTTTGTAAATTGTAATGACTTTTGGATGGTGATTTGAGAACTGATTCTGATGCGTGAATTTTCCGACCACAAATGTACGGTGTCAAGTTTTAATATAATGAGAGTAGAGTATCATTTTCCACACGGATTGAAATCAAAACCTAATAATTCAAGTAATTATAATAACCTTAATTTATCTAGAAAACCAAAATAATTAAGTGAAATAACTAACTAAACTAATTTAATAATTAATAATGCAATTACACAAGATTAATATTAATGAGATTAAACTCTAGAGATCCAATTTCACCTAACTATCAATTATGCTTCAATCATATAATTATTCATTAATTTATTCTTATAGTTTATTAATCAAGATCCCGAAATTATCTTAATCCCCTCTCTAGATGGTGAATTAAGAATTACTCTTAAAACAATAATTTTAAGTCTCCATCTAAAATTAAGATGATAAGGTACA
>CAIGRF010291715.1:13871-32250 GCA_903798235.1 Fraxinus ornus | reverse complement strand
ATGGGCCGGCCCGACTTGGGCCGACTCCTCAAAAAGGCTCGGCCCGAGCTTTGGCTCGGTGGAATCGAGCCCGAGCTGGGCCCGCCTCGAGCTTTTTCCGAGCTGACCCCGAACGTTCCGAACCGTCGAATTTTTTTGTCATCCCTAATTGGAGTTTGTATTAATATGTTCGATCATGTTCATGTGGTAGTTTTATAAAGTATTGGAACTCAATTACTATTATTATAAAAAACTTGAGCTTAATTGTAATTATAATAAAATTTTGTATTTAATTGTAATTGCTATAAAGTTGTGAACTTAATTGTAATTGAAATTTTAGGACTATACATATAATTAAATATAAACTAATTGTATTTAGACTTTAATTAAAACTTCTATTTGAATTTTAATTAAGGCTCATATTTGAATGTGAAATTCTTATTGTATATGGATTGGAACTATTTTATCTCTATAAATAGAAATAGATGGAACATAGACATCTAATTGAACACAACAAATCATAATACAATAATTCTATATTGTTCGAATTTGAATCAAGAAAATAATTATTTTCTTATTTTATTCAATTATCAAGTTCAAGAATTTTCTTGATTTAATTAAAAGAATGTATCCATCAGTCGGTGTACGACTTTAGAAAATACCATAGAAGACTCAGATGTTTGGAGCATCAAGTTCTTAAAATTAAAAACTAGAAGTGCATGATTCAGAATTAATTCAAAAATCAATTTGAATCCTTTGTTCTTGATATAACATACACACATGAACATCTAGACGAACTTGTTTTTTCAATTAAATAATTTTTTTTTTTATTACTTTCGGGTAATTCAACTTCCTCATTCCAACACTTGTGCAATAGTCTATCAAAATATGTATCAAATCATTAAATTGTGCTTGCCTAAATTATACATATAATTGTAAGCTTTAAATTTCACCTATATATTTCACTATGCCACAGCAATCCAGCCAATTATCTGACACCCAAAGAGCTCCAAAGAGACTCTTGTGGCTATAGCTGCAGCAAACCAGGGCCACGAACTAATAAAGGGATCGTGTGAGCGAGCTACGAAATTTGTACTGAAATTTTAGCTGGCAGATTTCATGGTAATACAAGCTCGACATAAGATTGGTGAGATGTTTTGCTTCATTCCTCCTCCTAGGGAACCACAAAAGTAAGGGCTGTTAGGGTCACAAAATGGAGATAACATAAACACAAGATAAGAGCATAACTGCATAAGGCTTCCTTGCGGATAGGTGGGGAACTTTGGTTAAAATACTAGGATAAAACTGCTTGAACAGGGCCAACACCCAAAATACTATTTCTAAAATTCGTAATTTCCAATTACAGGAATAATTTTTTAGCTTCAACTTTCGAAGTTGGAAGGTGAAATCTTTAGAATTGGAAGAATGTCTATTTGTTGTACCAATAAATTTACTTTGCGATGTAATTTTTATTAAAAATGTATATTAAACTATTCATATTATAAAGTTCATAAATTTGGTTATAAAACAAATAAAAAACTTGAAATTTGTGTAACTTGTCTCGCAATATTGTGACCTTTTTCCTGCAAAACTTTGAATATTTAAATCTTACCATGGGAAATTCATTTGTTGAAGAACTTGATTCAGCTTTCACTGATGCTTCAGATATCCGCGATTCTGATTTCTCATTCGAGTAACTGAAAAATTTAAATTTGAAGTACTTGTTAACATTATTGTGGTAAAATTGATACAAGCAAACAATAAAAACAAACTTGAAGTGTCTAGTCTCTAAGCACGATCCACTTGCATTTTCTGACAACATAAGTTAAATGTTAAAGGTATTTACGTTGACAGTATGGTGACCCATATGAGCTCCACACAATCCACCCATAGAAGTCTTTGCTCTAGAGGAATCACGCCATAAGTTATTACATGAGCAAAAGGCCAAAGCTTCCACCCTGCCTGTCATATAACAACAAAGAAAATCAGTTCATGTCTATACACTGACATGAATGGAGGACTAACCGACTAAGCAACATCGACAATCTCTTTATTGAACTTGATCTGGGAACAGCCACAAATAAATACTGAGTCATGAATGGAAAAGTTTTCGTTTTCATTTTTGTTTTTGTTTTCATATATTTATTTCATTCAAACATTACAAACAATATTGAAGCATGAACATGTCAAAGTCATTCTAATGGACTAATAACATCACTACCCACCAAAAAAATTATAATACATATCTCATTTTATTAGTAAAGAAATTAACTAACAACTGAGGACTTGACTTCTAAAGGACCATCTTCAACTTGTTGTCATTGGCCGAGGGGCCCTTGGGCCTAAGGGAATAGATTGTAGCTGGGTACAAATAGGCCGGTTAAAGACGAGTAGGCAGGGTACGACAACAATTAGCAGAAACATGCAGAAAAGTTGACATAAAATATATGAATGATTCAGCAGTGTAACTAAAGTCACAAGTACCTGAAATTGGCATAATACAAATTATACACAATGATGTACTATATTTTATGTTAGAACTGGATGCTGGACAATAGTCCATCCAACATAAGGAAATTGAGTCAAAAGTTAAAATGCTTCACACAGAAATGTCCTCGATATGATCTTTTGACAACATCAATTCATGGTTAGTTGATTAGCAAACGTTCTTTATGCGTTTTACCGGAATCCAAGTATGAATATGGTAGCTAAATTATACAGTTCCAAAAATTTGTAAAACATTTTTACAGAAACAGAGGGCCAAATGCCAAAAATAGCATCAAGCAAGACGAAATGTGACGACGAACAATAATAAGACTTGAAAAGAAAGAAAGAGAAAGAGAGACGAAAGGGGAGAGGATCAAGAAAAATTAGAGGGAGAAATATGAGTTTATCAATAATAAAGTCTAAGTATTATAATGAATAGACCCTCTTTATATGGAGTTTAAGTAAACCTAATTTAAAAATGAAACAAAGAAAATAAAATCTAATTTAAGTCAAGCAAGAAAATCTATTGAATAAAGCCTTAATTCTAATCAAACTAAAAAACTATAATAAACTAAAATAAGCTAATTTAAATAATACTATCTTTATTCCTAATCAACTATGGATATCTATTATTATTCGTATCTTCTTTCCCATCATTTCTCCCCAACCGAGGGAACTCGACTTTAGAAGGTAGATTACAACTTTGAAGGCTGACGTGCAAATTTCCTATTTTGCTTAAAACTCTTTTTAGAAACCAAATTCAATGCAATTTTTTAACTAATTTCAATCCATATAAATACAGAACAACCTCATACATTAGGAGACACCTCTCAAACTCTAATAATCATCAATTATCACAATCAAAAAGGCATAATCATTGTTCTTGTGAGAGAATCAAGAGGCAATTGCAAGAATTCAATTCATTGATATTAGTATAGAATTGATAATCAAAACTTATCCATTCGATTAGAGTTATTAATTAAACCTAGAATAAGTACATAGTCCTTGCAGGAACAATATCTTATTCATCATTATATTACTTGTTCACGATATCTTACACTTAAAGGGATTTCGTACGATCAAACAATAATCTAAGCAAGTCATCCACAAATGTTGCAATAGAGTACATATAATGAGGAGCATGATATACTAGCATAGTCGACTAGATAACAGTAACAAAATGATTGCAACAACAATGACTTGTTTCCGGATACTTCCAAGCCTCTTTTATTGTTCCCGTCCAAAAATTTGGATAAGTCCAAATTTCTCATTTCATGCCTCACGATCCACTCACAATTGACTTGGGTGACATGTTAACATTTGAGTTGTCTTCTTCAAGACTTATCCTTTATTAAGGCCCATTCGGTAGGGATTAAAATCCAATTAAAATTGAAAATATAGCCGTTATTGGGTCTCACTCATCTAATAAAAGTCAACAATAATAGCTAATTTTTCAATTTTAATCCAATTTTAATCTCTACCGAACGGGCCCTAACTTCTTTAGTTTCTTGAGTTACTAAAGCCAGATTAGGGAGGCACTAGTTGACTTATTCTCAATAACCAACTTGCCTTCTATTGTGATACTACTATTCCGATCAACGGTATCATTAGTCCCTTTGAAATGCAGAAGAGACAACACTATAATCCTCCAAACAAATCACCAAAGATTTAGCTTCTATCAAGTAAGGTTTGAGGTGGACTATGTCCTTTTCAAATAGTCTATCCACCACATTCATGATAAACAGGAAGAACTTCCTCATTGTTCTTTTTCGCACTAACCAAAAGCAGAGTAAGTAATTCTAGAGAAAAATTGTCACTTTCTTCCAATATAAGTCATAATTGCCTTCATAGTTATGAAGATATTCTCTAGATTATTCTCTCTTAGGCTTTAAAAAATTGTTGGACCATGTCAATCATCATTTGTTCACATTCTAGATCCAACATGATGATTCAATACCTTACGTTGGCCATGGTTTCAAGTATCATGGCTGCCTTAGAATACAATGTGCTAGATTTATCACAGAAAAATGCAAATGATGATATAAATAATTGAAAGATATCCTGCATTTTCTAATGAGTATAATGGGCATCGGGTGCAATAAGTCTAGTTAATTCTCTCATGCAAGAAGCAAATATCACTTTTTTATAGTAACATCTGCATGCAATAGTCGTTCATCTGTGACCAATTCCTTCATCAGTGGCGAAAGAGCTTTGAGCATCGATATGGCAGGTAGTTGGTCCACTTTGAGAAAAAAATCTTCAGTTTGTTCAAGTAAGGATAGGAGTTCACTAAGAGACTCCGGAAGTGAAAAAGCTTTTTCACTTCTTTCATAAGTTGTTCTTCTAACTTTTTAATCGACACTCCATTAACATTTTAGGGAATAAACTCACAAAGCTCTAAAATGAGGAAATCAACGTTCAAACAAAGTGTAGGAAACATCTCAAATATAAGATAATCCTCTCTGTAAGGTATGGTTGAGAGTTGAGAAAAAGATGGCTTTTCCTGGATGAAATGAAAAAGGGACAGAGGCAAAGATCCTGCCACAGAAAGTTAGGATTTTGGTGTCAAGTTAGGGAGAGAATGATTTGGCTAGTGGTACATAGGACGATAGACAACAATAACTGATTGGGAATGCAAGCTATTTGGGACTGTTGGGGGTCAGAAGGTTGGGTGGAGGAATTTGGTGAATGGGCAGAACAAAGGCTTGTGGATTGTAATGAACTGGACTAGGTTCTGATGTACATCTAAGTCATGGCGATGTATTGGTGTAAAGGAAGGCAGTGACTGGTTGAGGGGCTAGGTTGGTAGGATGCAAGTGTGATTTGTTTATGGGTTTGGACTATGGCTGCAGTAAATTTTTGAACATTAACACCTATCAAAACTTTACAAAACTTGTTTGGCCAAAGGAAAGTAACTTGCTCTAGTACCATGTTGACGCAAACAACAACATATAAGAATGAGATTTAAGAAGAAAGAAATAGAAAGAGAGAAGAAAGGGAAGAAGTTCAAAAGAAATTAGAGGGTGAAATATGAGTTTATTTAATAATCAAGTGTAAGTATTCCAATGAATCTTTAATTAGAGTTTAAGCAAAACTAATTTATGAAGGGAATAAAACCTAATTTAAGTCAAACAAAATCTATAAAATTAAACCCTAATTCTAGTAAATTAGTAAACATAATAAATTAAAATAAGCTCAACTAAGTTAAACTATCTTTATTTCTAATCTACTAAGGATATCTATTATTTTTATTGTTGAGATTGGTGCACGTGTGCAGTGTGTGCTCCCAAAATTGGCCTGGGAATGTGTTTGGTGAAATGCAATTTTATTAGTGAAGGCAATTGACCAGATGATGACATGTGGCTCATGGCTGTTCATTGGATTTGCTTGTGGAATTTTCTAAGACTTAAAATGTTTCTGGGCATTTCACTTGTCTTGATTCCCCATCACTAAGGTTATGACTTTAAAGATAAAAATAAATACTGGGCTGAAGCTGAATCTGCAATGAGTTATTCCCCTTTTACGCAAGAATTTTGTACAAGAGGTATAGGTGCTGCGCTGGCAGCACATGTGTGGTTGGAATTTTTTTTCTTGCCAATGCCTAATAGAATAATGCCAAGTGTCCCCCTGTAATCTGGCAAAATTGCATGTACACATAGCACGGTGCATCTGCAATATGGATCATCATATTGAACTGTTCATGGATCATCAGACCACCAAACAACCCATTCCCAATTCTCACCGTCCAAGGGAAAGCAGGGGAAAAAGAGGCAACAGCTTATGAATTATTCGTAATGTAACATTTTGTTGATCACATAACGACCTTGCTCATACGGAGTCAAACCTAAGCACCTAAACGAGAAGAAATATGATAAATGGGAGAGTTCTTACCGTTAACATAGGCCAAAATGTAGCTTTCAACTCATGAAAAATATCAGCTGGGGATTCCAAGCGTAACAAACCCAAAACCACATAGTAAATGCTGTTCCAAACTGCAGCCCACACAGTTTGGTCAAAGGCAACTTTGGCAGGGACCACCCACCAATCCTTGAAAGGAAAAAGAGCCTGTGAAGCCAAAGTAAACAATTTCAGCAAAACATAACTATTTTCAAAGTCAATTTTGGTTTGAAAAAGTATAAGCCACAAACATCACCTCACAAATTTGGTAATAATAATGTGAAAGTGATCCGTGGAGGGTGAATCCGACGAGGCCAGATCTAAACATGCGTGTTCGATCAAATTCGAAAAGGGGTCTCCCTTCATAACACTGCAAATTAATAAGCAAATGAAAATGGAGAAAAACGTACAAAATGAATACATATCATTTTTGCCACAAAATACTAATCAAAATGACATTTGAGAATTATGAAATCCTTACTTGAGCAATCCAATCTCCTAGAGAATAAACAATCCAGCTTATCACCATTTTAGCAAATACTGGATTTTTTTTAAGAGCTTCCTCATAAGCAATCCAATTGTGCTCAGGCGCATATCTCAAAACCTCATAAAGAGTCCATCCCTGAAAATAGACATTTAGTGCACATCAGATTATTGAACATCCAATTTGATTCCATATCTTCCTCATTTTTTCAATTTTAATTTGTAAGATGTCAAGATGGTTTTGAAATCACATGCTAACCAATTTCTTTGGGCTAGATCCTTGAAATTTTTGAAACTTAAAAGACATAGGAAGTAATATAACCCAAATTTAGCCAAGCCCGCGCAAAATTGAAAATAAACTTAATTACTGTCATTACCAGTTAATCAAGAACACCAAATATGTTAATTCTAACAAGGAAAAAAAATAAACCCAAAAAAAGAACAGATAATAAGAAGATGATGAGTCACCTGCCAGTAGTCATGATCAATAGTTAGCAACTTAGTGATGGCGAGAGTGCCAGCACCAAGAACAATAGCAGCATTAAGCAATCTATCTGAAGATGTAGTTGTAATATTCTTGATGCCCTCTGATTCTCTTGTAGTTGAAGCTTTATCTTCGACATTATCACTGTTTTCATCAGCTGTATCAACTTCTATGTCCTCTGTCACAGCATTGATGGGCAAAAAAGGTCCAGTTCTTGCTGCGAATGTAAAATTCAGATATGGGTTTGATAGAGTGAAGATTTTAGAAGAAGGGAATGAGAGAGTTAAAGGTTTTTTGGGTTCTGAAATAGGGTTTGGAGGTGAAGATGGGGAGAGAGAACGGGTGCTGATACTGGTAAAAACGCTCATCTTTACTTCGGGGAGAGGGAGAGGGAGAGGCTATCCTCCCAAAGTAGTTTGTGGTATTAGTTTTATTAGTTTGATTTTTTGATAGATGAATATAAAATTTTACATTTTGCTAGAGTTTCTAGTACATTGTCAACAAACACACGGTTTTCAGATGAGCACGTTTATCATGTCAAGAAGGAAAAGAAAAGAAGATCACGCAAGAAGGCCTCGCCATGCCCAGTGTCCGGTTCGTAAAAAGTTCTGGTTCTATACTTAGGAGTCAGGGATTGAGATATTTGGATAAATTTAAAATTCTGGTTACATAAGATCCATCTTCATTTAGGCGAGAAGGCAATTGAGTTGGGCCAAGGAAAGTACCCAAGGACAGATTGTGACATAATCTCTCCTGAATCACCCTAGTGGACTCGACATGTGCCGTGCGTTGATGGTAGATACCAACTAAAAACCAAACCCACCATGACCAGCTTTGACTTTGACATACCTTTATAAAAAAAATTGACAAACTTTCTTTTGTAATATGGACTAAAAAAACCCGAACAATAATCAATTTCCTCAAATATGTATATATAATTTAAAATAGGGTTCACCAGCCCCTCAAAACACAAACTCTCCAAAATACAATATTCGTAAATCGATCGTTACTATTATTTACAAACAAAAGTCTTCAACGGCACTAAAGATACCAATTTATACACTGAGCCCATGAAATAGATATATAAATTGCAAATTAAATTTTTTGAAAAAAGATGCATGTGTTCCAAATGAAATATGAACTGTTTAAATTGACAAAATGAATCATACAACTACTAACAATTGTGGCTCAACTCAGTGATCGAAATGTTCCAACGCTGCTCAACTTAACTACGATTTGATAAGAAAAATGATGACAAAATATATGAGTTTGTAACTCAATGAGTGAATTTTCGCAAATAAGTATACATTTTCCATTTATGCAAACTTATGAAAACTCTTAGTTATACTATTACAACTTTAGTAAAATCTGAAATTTGATACTTTTAAAACTAAAGTATAATAGAATCATAAAATTCTTTATTTTTTATTTTGAATAAATAAGTATGAGGTGTACTATAAGAAATTTGATGTCAGTAAATATGAGTGAAAATATCATTTCACGGTACTATAAGTTGAAATCTTTATTATGTAAACTAAACAAACTAAATCATGTAGTCTGAAATATGATAAGCTGTATAATACTAAAATTACACCAAAAAGGTACCCAAAATAACAATACTCATGTATCGATTAATACCGATATACATGACAAAGCTATTCAATTCTCAAATTCTGAAATTTTGGTCATATGCGCACAGAGTTGCCTAAAGACTAAATCTAGACATACACTATGGAAACATCTTCACAATAGTGCAGAGCTGGTAAATCACCATAATGGCTATACACTGTGAAAACACATTCATACTAGTATAGCGGGTAAAATCACATGTGTACTTCTGATAGTTTTAAAAATAACTTTAGATATGCTGAAACATACTAATATAGCATGCCAACGATATGATTTATCTGAACTGAATTTAACTTTTAAAAGAACTAATAAAATCATTTTATTCTGAAAATCATGTTGTCAATTCAACTATAAGAAATAGGTAACTTTTTGATTTACTATAAATTTAGTAAATATTTATTTCTGAAAAATAAGTTTTTCTAATCACTCAAGACAAGTTACAGGCTATGAAGGTCGACAAACTTTTTTCGTCACCACTTGAAATATGATACAAAATAATCAATTTAACCACTATCATATAAGTAGCTCTAAATATAATAATCGAATACTAAAACTTGATTTCTCGATACTTAAATAAATTCCTCAAATTCCTTTAATCAATTGAAACTAATTATACTTTCTAATACCTTCACTATATTTACTATATCCAAATCTAACTTCATCCCAATCATAAAGATAATCACACCTTCCAATCAAGTGAAAACTAGAAACCAACAACTCAACCTACTTAACTTTCTCCTCTTGTTCCATAAACTCATACTTTCAAGTGAGTAATTCTATCAACAAAACATTTCCAAAAATTGTTTTTACTTAATAACCCAATTAAAACTTCTAGGGTTTGCTAGAATTCCTTACCTTATGCAATTAGCATAACAAATCAAGAAGGTTAGCTTGAGACTATACTGCTTCCACTTATATGAAAATTAAACCAACAACTTAGTGGGTGTTTGGTTGGGATTAAAATTAGATTTTTAGTAGATTGTTATAGAAGTTTTTGAAATGTGTGGTTGAAAAGTTGTGGGACCCATGAAAAATGTGGTTAACATTTATTGTTTGACTTTGACTTATATTAAAATCTGATTTTAATCCGAAACAAATGAAATCTAAAGAACCCTAGAAAATTTAACATCACCATTCCATAAAAAAATTACCTCTTTACCTCTTGAAGAAATAAAGAAATTGAACTCAAACTTGAAGAAGGTAGCACATAATTTCTTCCTTCTTCCTTTTCTCTCCACTGTTTCTATGCTTCCTCACCGTTTCTCTACCTCCGTTGTGTGAAAAAAAAAAAAAGTAAGATGGATTCAATTAGTGATATTAGTGGACCACTAAGTCACAATTTACAATAAAGTCCCATATGTTCTATTCATACAAATTTAGTCTTTTAACATCTAATAATAGCCAAGTACATCCCCAACTTTAAATTTAATCCATCTTAAACTTCAAATATTGTCAATTGTAAAATAAACCCCAATAAAATGATTTATTTCATTTAAGTCCCTATTTGACTTTGACTTGTCGAACCTTTGACTTTGAATAAGAAATCTTGACTTTTGACTAATAAAAAATGGGGTGTAACAATCTACCTCCTTAAAAAGAATTTCGCCTGCAAGATTCGACTGACAATTGACTAATCTATGAATAGATGAGGATATTGAACATGCACATGCATCTGATCCTCATTCTCCCATGTAGCCTCTTCAACTGCCTAATTCTTTCAAAGGACTTGACAAGTGAAGTTGTTTGGTTTCGCTGAATTTGCACCTTTCTGCTTAGAATTCTCATCGGCTCTTCTATATGTCAAATTCTCCTTCAACTGAATTGATTGAGACTCTAGAACATGAAAAGCATCTGCAATGTACTTGTAGATATGGAAAACATCATGAAACTTGGATAAGTCAGCAGGCAAATCTAATCGATATCAATTGGACCAATCTGCTCAGTAATTTAATAATGTCCAATATATAGTGGACTCAACTTTCCTCATTTGCTAAATCTCAACACCCATTTCCAAGGTGACAATTTCAAAGATACTTTATCTCCAACTGCAAAGTCAAAATCTTTCATGTGCTTATCTGTATAACCTTTCTGTGTCTTGTGCTGCTTTCAACTTTTCTTTGATAAATTTCACATTTTCTAAAGCCATTTAATTTAAGGCCTACTAATTTCCTCTCACTAGCTCCCAACATACTGGTGTTTTGCACTTTTTACCATATAAAGCTTCAAAAGAAGCCATTTCTATAATGAAGTGGTAACGTCATTGTAAGCAAACTCTATCAAAGAAATTTGAGTATTTCAACTACCTCTGAACTCTAAAGCACAAGTCTTTAAAATATCCTAAAGACTGTGTGGTCCTTTTTGATTAACCATCTATCTGAGGATGAAAAATTGTACTGAAATGTAGCTTAGTACAGGCTTCCTACAAACTAGGCCAAAATGTAGATATAAATCGAGGATCTCTATCTGACACAATAGGTAATGGAGTACCATATGAGCTGACTATCTCATCTACATAGAACTTTGCCAACTTATTCAAAGTATAAGTGGCTTTGATGGGAAAAAATCCGGCAGTCTTAGTCAAACGGTCTACAATAACACAAACACCATCATGACAACTCTGAGTACGAGAAAGACCAAATAAAAAGTCCATAGTAATGAGTTCCCACTTCCATTCTGGAATGGGCAATGGCTGTAAAAGTCCTGCTCTTATCTGACGGTCTGGTTTCACCTGCTGACAGAACAGACACTTGGATACAAAATCAGTCATGACCATTCTGAGTATGAGGAAGACCAAATAAAAAGTCCATAGTAATGTGCTCCCATTTCCATTTCGAAATAGGCTATGACTGTAAAAGTCCTGCTATTTTCTGACGAACAAGCTTTATCTGTCGAGAGATAAGACATTTTAGATACAAAATTGGTTATTTCTCTTTCATACCCAGCCATCAGTAATGATCTCTTAATGTGTGATATATTTTAATGCTACCTGGATGCATAGTATAAGCAGAACTATGTGCCTCTTCTAAAATTTCCTTTTTCAATTCTGAAATAACTGGAACACATAATCTATTTCCCAAAGCCAATGTACCATCATCTCTAATCACATAATCTGTTCTTAACCCAACACTTACTTCTGCTTTCAATATTCTCAATGTCAAATCTTGAGATTGAGTTTCTCTAACCTTATCAATCAAAGTACCTGAAAATGAGCTAATACCTCCCTTGAAGCAGTAGCGATAATTAAGCACACAACGTTTTAAACTCACAAATCAAAGAAGCAAATACTGAACTCGATGAAGAGTAAAAACTAGTCTTTCTACTAAGATCATCTACAACTACATTAGCTTTTCCCGGATGGTAGTCAATCTTGCAATCATAATCCTTTATCAACTCCAACAATCTTCTTTGTCTCGAGTTCAATTCATTTCGATTAAAGATATACTTCAAACTTTTATGATCAATAAATATTTGACATCTTTCACCATAAAGATAATGCTTCCAAATCTCCAGTGTCTACACCACTACAGTTAACTCCAAATCATGTGTTGGGTAGTTTAACGCATCCTTCTTCAATTGTCTTGAAGCATAAGCAATAACATTTTCATTCTGCACTAGAACACAACCCAGTCCTTGGCGTGAAGTATCACTATAAATTACAAACTCTTCACATGGAGATGGAAGAGCTTATAGGAGCAGAAGCTAATCTTTTCTTCAACTTTTGAAAACTCTTTTCACATTCCTCAATCAATATAATTTAGAGTTTTCTCAAATCAAACTAGTCAAAGAACGAGTAATTTCAGAGAAGTCCTCTACAAAACGACGATAATAACCTACTAGTCTAAAGAATACTCTGTACTTCTGTCACATTAGTAGGGCGTTTCCATTTCATTATTGTCTCGATTTTCTGAGGATCTACATAAATACCTTCTTCTGAGTTGACATGACCCAAAATTACAACTTTATCAAGCCAAAATTCACATTTGTTGAACTTAGCATACGACTGCTCATCTTGCAAAGTCTGCAAAATAATCTCCAAGTGCTTAGCATAATCATCACGACTGAGAGAATAAACCAATAAATTACCAATAAAAACAAATACAAAGTTGTCTACATATGGGTGAAGCTCCCTATTCATCATATCCATAAATACTGCTGGGGCATTAGTGTTGACCCAAATGACATCAGTAAAAACTCATAATGGCCATACCGCGACCTAAAAGTAGTTTTCTGTACATCAACACCCCTAATTTTGAGTTGATGGTACCCTAAGTGTAATTTAACCGTAGAATATACTGTGGCACCTCGAAGTTGATCAAGTAAATCATCAATATGAGGCAAATGATACTTATTGTGAATAGTCACTTTATTCAACCGTCTATAGTGAATGCACAATCTCATTGTGTCATCTTTCTTTTTCACAAATAATATTGGTGCTCCTCAAGAAGATACATTGTGTCTAATGAAACCTTTATCAACTAAATCTTACAACTGAACTTTCAATTCCTTCAGCTTTGCAGGAGCCATTTTGTATGGTGTTTGCGAGATTGGTGTAGTCCCTGAAACCAAGTCAATGGTAAACTCAACTTTTCTATCTGGAGGTAAACTTGAAAGATCTTTAGGAAAGACATCAGGGAAATCTCTTACCACCTGTATATCTTCAAGTTTCAACTTAGTAATTTGGGTGTCAATCACATGGGCTAAATATGCATGACAACATTTTCTAAGCGATCTCCCTGCATCAAGCGCGGATATGATACATGAAGCTAATATTCTTTGTTCACCACTAAGTATAATATCAAGCTCTTCTGGCCTTTTGAACTCCGCCTCTTTGCGTAATCAATTGACTAAAGCATGATTTGCAGCTAAGAAATCCATGCCCAATATAACATTAAAATCATGAATATTAAGTGAAGTCAAATTAGCCTTCAACTCCCGATCATTTACTCTTTCTACACATTGGTAGCTGAAATGTGAATCTCTTAAAGGAGTCATTACTACCAAAACACTGTCTAACGGTTCCAATATATGGTCCACATACATAGCAAATGCATATGATATAAATGAATGTGTAACACTTGAAGATCACTGTATCTGTGTACAGCTATACCCTGGTTGTTGTATTAACCTTTTGCTAGCCTTGACTTTCACGATTTGGATTTGAAGCTACTAGAAGTGGAAACACCTAATCTACCTCATCCGCGATCCCTCCTTGATGGTCTATTGATAAAGACTCCTGCCCATATCTGATTATCACCACCAACTCTAGGCCTTATTTGATTTTGACCCCTTCATCGTTCTCAAAGGCTTTTTCCAACTTTTAGCGGTCTTTACAAGTTTTCCAAAATTTTCATATCCTGTTGTAGTCACCACTAATTTGATTTCTTTCCTCAAACCCCTGTTCAAACTTTTTGCACTTATCAGCTTTATCAGGTACAAGAACTGCAACATACATTGACAACTCCACAAACATTTTTTGATATTCAACCACCGTGGACGTCCGTACTGGCCTCAAAAATTTGTTTTGTTTTTTCATTCTTATAGTCATCCCACGTGATCACAGAATGATCGATATATTTACTATGAACTGATCTCCACCAGTCATATGCACTTTCTTTTAGCAAGAAGGTAGAAATGCGTAGTTTCCTATCATCAGGACAACCCATAACATCAAACACTCTTTCAATATTTACCATCCAAGATACGGCTACTACTGGATCACCCGTACCTGTAAACACATTATCTTCCAATTTAGTTGCTCGTTCTATGCTATAACTAAATTATATGAGTTGTGTAAAGCAAAATCAACAGTTGTAGCAATCCTATCTGCTATACGATCATTCTGAGATTCATTCTCCTACCGTAATTGTTCATGAATATGATGAATAGATTCTTTAACCCTACTATCTTCTCTAATATTCTATCTATCAGGAGTAACTTGGGGTCGAGGCGGCACATCTTGGAGCCCGCGATTCTTACCACTATGAGCCATGGCCTTTTTACAGTTATGTACGACATATTGAGAACAAAATCAAATAGATGCAAGTCTACTGACTCTATGACCATGCTTTAATATCAATTGAAACATCTTGTCCCGAATCACGCTAGTAGACCCGACACGTGCCATGAGCCGATGGTAGATACCAGCTAAGTGCCCGAACACACCACCAAGGCAACTATGACCAGCTTTGACTTTGACATACTTTTATAAAAATCTTGACAAACTTTCCTTTGTAATATGGACTAAAAAAGGCCTGAACAATAATTAATTTCTTCAAACCCGTACATATATAATTTAAAATAGGATACAACAGGCCCTCAAAACACAAACTCTACAAAATACAATACTGGTAAATTGACCTTTACTTATTATTTACAAACAGAAGTCTTCAAAAGCATTAAAAAGACCTAATATGCACCGAGCCCATGAAATGGATACATAAATTACAAATTAATTTTTCCGACAAAAGATGCACGTGTCCTAAAAGAAATATGAATTATTTAAACTAACAAAATGAGTCATACAACTACTGACAATGTATACCTCAACTCAGTGGATCGACATGCTCCAACGCTGTTCAACTCATCTACTATCTGATAAGGAAAATGTGACAAAATATATGATATTATAACTTAGTGAGTGGATATTTCGCAAATAAGTATACTTTTTTCATGTATACTAACTTTCTGAAAACTCTTACTTATGCTATTTTACAACTTTAAAAAAGTCTGAAATCTGATAATATGTTTATGCCTAACGTATAATGGAATCATAAAATTCTTTACTCTTTATTTTGAATAAACAAGTATAAGGTAATACGGATATAAGAAATTTAATGTCAGTAAATAGGAGTGAAAATACCATTTCACAGTACTATAAAATCTTTACTTTGTAAACTGAATAAACTAAATATTGTAGTCTAAAATATGATAAGCTGTATAATACTAAAAATCACACCAAAAGGCAACTGAAATAACAATACTCATGTATCGATTAATATTGATATACATGGCAAAGCTAAAATTCTGGTCATATGCGCGCAAAGTTGCTCAAAGGCTATAATCTAGTCACTATGGAAACACATTCACAATAGTGCAGAACTAGTAAATCACCATAATAGTCATACACTATGGAAACACATTCACAATAGTGCAGAGCTAGTAAATCACCATAATAGTCATACGTAGTGGAAACATATTCTCACCAGTGTAAAGCGAGTAAAATCACCAAGGTATTTTTTTTATGGTTTTCAAAATAACTTTTGATACATTGAAACATACTAATATAAAATGCCTACGAAATGATTTATCTGAATTGAATTTAAATTTTAAAAGAACTAATTATAAAATTCATTTTTGGCATTGTCTCTTGTCTTTGCTTATTCCTAGGAACTTCTGGACGAGGAGAATCGTGTTGTCTTCTATGTTCGGGCTTTTCTGAGGTTGGATGATGAGTTCTTCTCGGATTCAATGTCTCCTCCATATTAATATACTTTTCGACTTGGGTGAGGAGCTTGGTCACTGACTTTGGAGCGATTTTTTGACAGGGACATTTTGAATGCCTCACATCTTATGGTATATGTGAGGGTGAAGATTGCTGTTGTGATATGAAGGTCGGGAATCTGAAGTCTTTCCTTATTAAAACATGTCATGAAGTTAAATAGGGATTCATTTGGTCCTTAATGGAACTGCATGATGAAAGATGCAGTTTTCTTGATGCGTTTTATATTTGCGAAGAAGGCAGAGAACTTATTGGCCAAATCGAAGAATAAAGAAATGGAATTGAGATCTAGGGTAGAGAACCAATCACTAGCAGCGTTAGTCAAAGTTTTGTAGGAAAGCTTTACACATCACCGGATCTGGTGCAACTTGTAGATTCACGATGTTGGTATATATGTTGAAATGATTGATCGGATCTGTAGTTCTATCGTACTTTCTTATGCGGGGATACTTGAATCTGTCCGGTAAGGGGTATGATAAAACCCATCGACCTCTGAGTATTCCGAAGCATACGAGCTGCAATTCCGTCTTGGATGATCCTGGCAAGTTCATGGAGTCCATAGTAACCAATATCGAGCCCCGAGGTCATGCGAGATACGCCTGATGTTCAAGCATCACTAGTGCCTGGAACGTTACGTGGAGCTCGAGCTCAAGCATCTGTCATAAAATCGCTCTATGATGCTGGCACTAGATGTAGATTCGTTTAACTTAAAAATTGAGTTAACATAGCAACTTGCTAGCAGAACTCCTCAAAAGCTCCGATAGTAACAACTGCTGGTTAGGGGTTGGTATTTCTAGTGATTTTTCTTGGGTAGCAGGAGGATGATTTGGAACGAATGAGCTTGCTAGAGGAAGATCTGAAAAATGTATTAACCATGGCTTTTGGTAGTGGTTCCGATAGACGGCGCCAACGTATCTACCAAAAATCTTACCGGTTAATTTTTCGAGTGGCCACGAGTAGTTTACCGAACAAATTGAGTTGTTGTAGAGAATGAACACGAACAGGATCTTTTAGTACCCGAAACAAAGGCGTCGATTTGTATCCTCGTTGTCCCTTCGATACTTAAGTCAGAGAGAGAATTTATGCGAAAGAACATTTAAACTGTATGTTAAAAGCGTACCTAAATAATGAATTGGTGTCTTGTACTTATAGAGGTAGATAGTGCATTCCTGGTAGGACTTGGTTAATTAAGTATCATTATCCTTAGAAGTCTTACTGGAGATAAGCATTGAGTTACAATTGTAAATTTAGTCACAGTTCAACTATGATATTTATCGAGGCAAACTCCTCCTAGATATAGGAGTCTGGGATTGTGATATTGGATAAGTTTAAAATTCTGGTAAAACAGGATCCATCTTCATCGAGGAAACTTATTTGAGTTGGGAAAAAGGAAGTGCCCAAGGACATAATGTCTTCTAAAGACAATATTCCGAGGTATTATCTCGAGGACGGTTATCGCCAAATTCCATAAGAACGACAATGAAAGTTCTTGAGAAACCTCGATAGTTACATGGAGCTCGAGAATGAGACGTCTCTTATCAGTATTGATGCTCGAGATTATACTCCTCAAGCTTAAAGTATAACCATATCAGTAATAGAAAAGAAATTTGGAGAAATATGTTATTTTAGAAAATGAGATACAAACAACGGCTTAACAGGGCTCAAAGCCAAATAGTTACTAGAGAACATACATTCATCAACAAGGCTGCATAGGCCTACTGCCCTTAGTACAAGCATTGGCAGAAAAATTGGATGGACCTGTTAAAATTGAGTGGAAATTGTGCACATGCTTGTTTTAGAAAATATGGATGAATTGAAAAATATTGATATTTGTTAAATACTATAAAATTACAACCTCGATTGGCGCTTAAATGACCTAGCAATTACAGTTTATGTAATTTATATATATATATATATATATA
>CAIGRF010291715.1:0-12253 GCA_903798235.1 Fraxinus ornus | reverse complement strand
TTGGCTTGGGAGTTGGAGTATTAATCACTAAATTAGTTAGGGTGTGTTTGAGCCACATTATTTTGGAAGAATGTATTCTGGAATAGTAGATTGATGGAGAATGTGTGGTTGAAAAAGAAAGAAAAGTTATTAATGTGATGAAAAATATTATTTTATTGAAAAATGTGTGGTTGAAAATGAGTAGAAGAATAAAAATGAAAATTTTAATATATACCAAACATGGACTTATTAACCGATTGACCATTTTATTAAAGTCGTGGTTTGAGATAATGCAATTTCTGGCTTTCTTAAAATTGAAATCCAGCCTTATATGTGGTTATATTATGGATGTTAGATCTATGATTATTTAGGGCATTTCCAATCTGAGCACCAATACACCAAATTTTACCGAAATTTGGTGCAAAAGTGCTCCTATGTGGCACCAAATTTTGATAGGAACCTAAAAGGAGAACATTTTAATTTCTATTGGACGTGAGATTCATATCATTTCTATTCTATTTTAAGTGAGATAAAAAAAATTAAATCATATTTTAGTTAGGACAATACTAAGGTAAAAGTCCACACAACGAACCGTTTTCTGGATAAATTCTCGTCCTAAAGAATGAAATGACGAACATCTTTTTTCATGCACTTCAAAGAAGTCTCGATTCTCGAAATATAAGTCACACAATAGCCTCGCTGCTGTGGAGTCTGAATTATGGAAAAGAGCCATGCTTACTTAGCTATGAGGGCTTGATTGAATGACACAAAGTTCTTAAAACTTCGATCATCACCGGAGTTACTACGAGTTGGTCTTTAAAGTTTTTTACTAACAGATTTAGTCGCCAAAGTTTATAAAGATTTCCCCATTGATAGCTTAGATAAATTGACGTATAATTTCACGGCGGTGTCCATTAAGTGCCAAACTAAAGTAACACAATACATTATTTTTTCCAATTGGATGACAAATGCTGAAATCATTAAATCCTTTAGGTCATGACTAAAGGTTAGAAGAAAACTTTATAAGACCTGAAATTTTTTTCAACCTACAATGACGAAATTGATGCGGATTACTTAGAAGAGAAAATTCTAAACCAAATAGAAAAACGAATTTGTACGAAAACGTGTAAAACTTTCAACTCGATTGTCGAATTCTTATCTGTGAGTACAATTCGGAAGTATTTTTCGATTCTACACATTTTTTCAGATGAAAATGTTGGCCATCTAATAGTGTCAAACTTTCGGGGTCGAATTTCATTGTTTAGGGATCTGTATTAGCATTTTAATTAGGAGTTGTTTTGAATCTAAAAATAGGTGTTAAGGTTGTAAAAATAATACATTCATTGTTTTATTAATAAGATATATTAGTTTTTCCCATTATTTGTTGGATTCTAAATAGTTATCACATCCGTTCGAGCGAAATCCGAACAAACATTCTTCATGTGTTATGAACAAAACCCTTTTATTATTATTATTAACGTTTCCATTCTACGTCGATGGTATTAGAGCAATGGCAGACATTAAGGCTATAGAGACGAAAATTGATACTATTTAGACTAATTTGTAATAATTGGGCAATCAACTCAATGACATGCTGGCTGCCTTAAATCTTGGAGTCGATAATCCTAGGAAACAACTTCCCATCGATTCTATTTAGGTTGTTGTTCCTGTCAATCCTGTCCCAGTTCTAACTCCAATTCATTATCATGGTCATCATGATAACTATAATAGTTACAAAGTCAAGGCAGAGATTCCTACTTTCAATGGGAGTTTAGATATGGAGGCTTTTTTGACTAGTTGAATGAGGCAGAAAAAGGCTTTTCAAAATTTTGTAGGTTAGTGAAGAACATAAGGTTGTAATTGTGGTATTCAAATCTAGAGGAGTAGAAGCATGGTTGCAATGTATATGTGATGAACATTTTAGGTTGAGACAAACGCCCATAAGTGACTGGATTATTTGGTTGTTGCCTATACTGAGGAGTTCTTGATGCTACAATCTTGTTGCGATGTAATGGAGGCTGATGATTATTAGATCGTACGGTTTGTAAGGGAATTAAAGTAAGAAATTAAGGACAAGATGGCGACTCAACTTAGTCATTCATTAATAGATGCAGGGAGATGGTACAGTTTGAAGGATACCAGAAGGGTCACATCCATCCAAAACAATGACTAAACCACATGCGGTCAGCAATGCATAAGAACTAAAACGGGCAGTAACTAGAGACAAGTCGACTGCTCGGGTAACAAACAATCAGTATGCAAAAATGGTTGTTGAAAATGTTATAGGTACGGAAAGCCCCGAGCATAAATCGAATGAGTGTCCTAACAAAGACCTGTACATGTGGTAGAAACAGTTATTAAATAGGATGAGGATCAAGAGTATATCAGAGATGAGGAAGGGAGAGAGGAAAAATATACCGATGAAGTTCGTAGAAAAACAAGGAGATTTTGTGTGTATTGTGCAGAAAATCTTATGTTTACCCAAGTAGGAAGAATTGATTCAGCGTAGGAAGGTCTTTCATGCCAAGTGTCGAATCAATAATGTTGTTTACAGTCTAATCATATGTAATTGCAGCTATGAAAATTTGATTTCCAAGAAGCTAATGGATCATCTTAAGTTGCCAACTGAACCATTTGAGGGTTTTTTGGGGCTTTTTTAAATTACAAAGATTTCATGCCAAAGATTTTTCAAAATGGAAGATAGTGGTATACACTGAGATGGATGGTGGGTTTGCTATGGATAGCTTTTGGGGAGAGAGGAGAGATAGGGAGAGACAATTGCCCACTGGTATATACTGATTTGAATGGTGGGTTTAATAATAATGGTGTTCCAACAAGGATTAGTAAATTACAAAGATTTCATAGGTCATAGGTCACATGTCATGTTATATAGGTCATAGATCAAAGTCAATCACGAATCAAAATTAATTGGTCACATATCAGGTATCACGTCTTTGTGCATTGATAACATGTCACAGGTCATAGGTAACAAATCAATATCCAAAGGTTACAGATCTAAGATAATTAGTCAAGACCATTGGATCAATATCATAGGTATCACAAGTCAAAGGTACCAATTTACAAGTCACGGGTAAACATGTATAGATCAATATCCATAGGTTACTGATCAAATAGAGGTGGTCACATATTACTGATTTATGTTCACAGGTCAAAATTAACATGTCACGTATCAAAATTAACTAGTCACAAATTGGATGTCACATGTCTTTGTGCACTGATAACAAGCCATGGTTCAAGTTTACAGGTTACAGCTCATATGTTACAAGTCACAACTAATAGTTCACAAGTCATATGTCATATTGCATAGGTAACAGATCAATGTTCACATGTCACAAATTCAAGAGCACAAGTCACAAGCCATTGTATCAATATTACGGGTAACAATTTAAGGATCACAAGTCATATGTCATAGTCATAGGTCACACAGGTTATAGATCCAAGAGAACTAGTCACAAGTCATTAGATCAACATCATTATTAACAATTCACAAGTCGCTAGTTACATAACAGTTCACATGTCACACGTCATAGTGTATGTCACATATTCATATCAACATGTGACATATCATAAAGAAATGTGCACAGACCATTGGATCAATATCATAGTTAGCTATGGATCTTTTCAATTTCCATCACATTAACTCATAATTTACAGATCAATGGATCTTTTTAATGGATATTTTCAATATCACAGTATACAAGCTAGTGGAATTTCTCAATTTCTGTCATAGCAACTCACGAATGGAGCTTCAACATTGTTTCATAAATTAAAAAATTGGAAGATATAACAACAATACAATGTTATTCACAACCAGCTGTGAGTTCAAAACCCTTCAAATCTACTTCGGGATGATCACCAATCTCAATTCATAACCTTAGTTTGTGACCATTGCCTAAAAAATTCTAATACACAGTGCTCACAAGTTCTAATTTGTGACCTTAATTGTTTGGTGGGTTTCAATTAACTATATTCCGACGGTAGAAATCAAAGTTATTTGCTTCGCCGAGTTCTCTGTAGATTCTCTCTTTGTTCGATCACCTTGTGAAAATAGAGAGTCCTATTTGAGATGAAAACATGTGTAACTGAATGCCTGGTTTTATGAATTAGAATCTAATTTAATTTATATACTATATATATTATATATGTTATTTACCACATGACTTTTAAATGTTTAAACCTTGTTTCTTAAAAATGAAATTGAATATAGTAAATACCTTATATATGTATTGTGCCTATAAAATAATTAGATTTTTAATTGTTGGGCTGTGATGAAAATAGGCTTGGCCTAACTGGATTAATAATTTGTTCAATAACTTCATTTGTTGATGTCCCAAAACTCGGACCAATATCAATTAGATTAAACGTATTTGAGATGCGCAACTTTAGTTACCACTTGAATTGCAAAGTTGTCAACTGCTTTGGACCATTTGATCTCATCCTAGATCGACGGTTAGCTTTCTGAGTATAAATAAATCTTTTGGTTGAAAAATTAAGTAAATTCTATCTTTTTTTGTGTGACCCGTGTTCTAGAGCATTCTGACCCCGTTCGTCTTCTTCGTCTTCATATTGTTTTATGTACTTGAGATTCTTTGATTAATAGTATTAGAGCCTTCATTGTTGGTTATAGGGCTTCAATCAAGTTCTTTCCCTGGAAAAACAATTTTCAGGCGATAAACTTGCTTCAAGCTGAAATTGTTGGAAACCCTGAGTCTATTTTTCAAGATCTAGTGTTTCTTGGTGTTGATCTTGAAACTAGTAATATAATTTACGAAGAAATTTTAATTCCTTTCGAGAAACTGAATTGATACCCTAGATCTAGGCCTCTGGTGCATTAAAACTCGTAACCCTTGTGTTCATTAGAAGGTTGGACCCTATATGGTTTGTTCTTTTGAGATCTTTGGCAAGGATTAATACTTTGGTGGTCAAAACACGGGACTACCACTCTGGCTTGCATTCTTCTAAACCCTAAACTAGAAATTTATTTCAATTACTTTGTTTGTTAGATTCCCGCTTCTGTATAATATAATATAATATAATATGGTGCATGCATATTTTATCCCTTAATTATGTTATTTTGGCATTTGGTTACGCATCATACATGTGCTCAAGTTGTGTCTTGAATTGAGAACAAGAGTCTCAAGGAATCCTCGTGCACTTGGGTCAATGTGTTCTTAACTTGCTAAGATAATTGTTTACACTATTTTTGATATTGATTTTGGATTTGACTATATTGTTACAGTAGGTATATTGAACATTTCATTCCTATGATATTTTTTTCCCCTATATTGAATCACATTGTCCTTATGATCAACCGTGGTTCGTTACTTATCTTTCTTGAAGTGGTCTTAAAACCTGATTTTACTAATTCTTGATCTAAAACTCCTCTTTTTTAGTAGTCACTATGATTCTTTTCTATTTTTCAAATCATAAACGTTATGTTTTCTTTCTTGATAAAAGAAAATTTAAATTAAGGAACAATGACTACTACAATTTTTGAACTAAATATTTTTAATGAAAAAGGGATTTTAACGTTTGGCAAGAAAAGATGAGAGTTGTTTTAGTCCAACAAGAAGTTTCTAGAGGAATCACTCAACAAATCCTTATACGATAACTGATAACAAGAAAACTGAGGCACATGAACTTGCAAATACTTCAATTATTTTGCACTTATCTGATCAAGTATTAATGAAAGTAGGTAAACTTGATTCTGCTAAGAAATTTTGGGAAAAGTTAGAACTTTACCTTGTTAAGTTATTGTCAAACAAATTATTTCTATTGGAGAGATTCTTTAGTTTCAATATCGATTCCTTTAAGGTATCAGAGGGATAAGGTATCAGAGGAATACAAAGCAATTGTACTTCTCAATGTTATTCCTAAAAGATGTCAACAATAAAGTATGGCACGGTCATTAATTGCTTAAGGAGCAAGGAATTGGAACTTAAATCGGAGGAACATAGAAATAGTTTTGAGAGCCAATTTGTTAGAGACAGGTCTCAAAATCAGCAAAATGGAAACCAGGAATGTCAGAACAGTCAAGGAAACGAAAATAAGAAAAAGAATAAGAGAAGAGCTAGATCAAAATCTAATACAAGAAATAGGAAATGCATAGGTCATTTCATAAAGGACTATTATGAAAGGAGGAATGAACTAAAAGAGAAGGTTGTAGACGAAGGGAAGGTTGTAGTAGAACCTAACACTATTCATATCTATGTTATCACAAAGTATAATATTGATCTAAATACTACAAATTTTGCAGATAACAATGATCAGATCCAAGAATGGGTCTGGATTCATGTTGTTCTTTTCATAGGACTTCTACAAAATACTTGTTAGAAAATTTTAAAGGGATTGATGGGAAGAAGTGGTTATGGAAAGCAATATTGCCTATAAGGTATAAGGAATTGGAGATGTAATCTTAAACTTTGAGAATTATTATATCTACACTCTTGAAAGAGTTATATAGTGCCTAATTTGAATAGAAACCTAATTTCCATGGGAGATTTAGATGACATATAGGTTTGCAGAGTAGAATTAGGAATGGCTTATTAAAAGTGATCAAAAGGCCACTTCTCATTTTTAAGGGCTTTAAGAGAAATGAGATTTATTCCACTACGGCTAATGCAGTAATTAATCATATTGTTGAAGCCTCTAGGCTGAATCTGATGCCATTTTAAAATCGCATAAAAGATTAGCCCATGTGAGTGAGAAGGATCTTCAAATCCTTCATAAAAAGTGGAATGTTTGGAGAGGACTTTGCGTTAAGGGTCCGGTCCCTTTTCGTGAGGACTATCCTTAGGAAAACAGTACAGGTGACATTTTGATACTGGAAAGCATAAATCTACTTTAGTCCTAGTATATATACAATTGGACCTATAGGGCCCTTCATCCACTATCGCTCAACGAGGGAATAAGTATTTCCTATCCTTGATTGATGAATATTTCGAGAAAGTTCTAATTTTCTTGCTAAAGTAAAAATCTGAGATTTTGAGAAGTTAAAACTTTGAAAACATTGATGGAAAATCAAATTGGAAGGAAAATTAAGATCCTTAGAATTGATAATGGATTGGAATTTTGCAATAGATGTATTATGATTAGCTCACCTGTCCCTAAAATCTTATGGAAGGAAGTTGTCATGATGTCTTCCTTTGTGGATAACAGAACTCACTCTAGTGCACTTTATGGCAAGACACCTGAAGAGGTTTGGTTGGAAAGGTTCCAGATTATTCCCACTTGAGAATTTTCGATTGTGCTATCCATTCTCATCAAAGTGTTGGTAAGATAGAACCGAGAGCAAAAATGCATTTTTTGGGGTTTCTTGATGCGGTAAAAGGGTACAGATAATGAGTCATATATTCTTAAGGTTTTAAGATCCTTAGTGGTAGGGATTTTACATTCAATGCGTCTGACATGCCTTGTTTAAGTGATAGAACAACTGAGAGCACTTATGAACTTGGAGAGCTTAGTGGAAACAACCTGTAGGTGAAGCTTGAGCCCACACTTGAACCTACTAATAAAGTCCAGGTGGAGGAAGGCTCTGAAATGAACCTAACCATGTTTGTTTATTAGAAAAAAAAGTGTATAGTTCAAAACAATTCCCCAGACAAATGGTACTGATAAGTGAGTTTTTACACACTTGTCATACTGTCAAAACATGGAAAATTGTTGATTAATATGTTGGAATACAGCTTAATTCTATATAATTCACGTTTCGCAGGACAAAGTGGTGAATGTAGTTGAAATAAGGAGAAACAAGTGAAAAGGAACCAAAATGGAAGAAAGTGATAGGTCAGGGACTAAAGTACAAATATTCTAAACTTGTTTCTAACCTTGTGATGAAGATTTGAGAGTATTAGAGGTCAATTGGATGAAGAAAGGAATCAAATAGATGAAATATAGTCAAAACATTATCACATATCAACTTTCAAGTTGAAAAGGTTGCACCGATTTTCAGCCTCATATTGAAGTCAGATTTTGACATAAAAAAACGATCGAATTGGATGATAGTATCTGAAGAAAAGTTGTAGCCCTTTGAGTTGGCTTTTCAACGCATCTTGAATCATCTCAATCAGACATCGATATTGCAAGTTATGACCAAAATACTGAAGGTTGTCCAGGGCATTCTCAGAAGTATCACAGACATCATTTCCTTCGACAGAGATACAGTCTCCCACATTTACAGAGAAGAAAATCAGGTAGCAGATGCTCTTACTACTGAGGGTTGGGAACAACGACGATTTCATGTATATGGACCACTTGACCTGCCACGTCATATTAGGGCTCTTGTACAAGTTGATAGACATGGATTGCCCAGTATTAGAGTTTGAATTTTATTTTAAATTTCAATATTTATTCTGTCTTTTCTTTTACATTAGTTCTTATTGTAAGGGAAGTAGTATTTCCTTGTTTTCTTCTTTTTTTCTTCGTCGATCATTTTAATTGTAAGGGAAGTAGTACTTCCTTTTCTTTTGCTCTTCGTATTTTCATGTAACCACGGTATTCCTCCGCCACAAGTGAGGGCTTATCAATAAAATTTCGGAGGTACCGCCCTCCTTCAACTAAAAAAAAAAGGAACTTCTTCATTATTCATCATTCTTTCATTGATTTTGGCTCAAGAAACTCATGAAAAACTAATAATATTGGTGAAGCAAGGGAGGAACTCAATTGGATATGATGATTTCACATCTATTATTTCATGTAATTGGTCTTTTCTTGCTGAATAAACTTAGGATTTAGACTTTCATGAGATTGAAATCGGTTTAACATATACAAGCTTTTTCATGGATTCAGTCATGCTTTTTCCATTGTTAAATTAAACTGTTTGTTGAGTTTCAATTTCAATTACTTATTGTTGAAATTAGTTTAACTTTTATCAAATCCTTCATAGATTCAGTCATGCTACTTCTATCGTTAGATTGAACTAATTGTCGAGTTTTAATCTTAATATTACATTATTGGTGGATTAATTACTGTTATATACTTGATGTATATGGTCGATCTTTGATCTTGTTCCAATAAAATTATGCGAATGTGTGATAAGTCTAGATTCTAGGATTACATTTGTAAATGAAATTGATTTTCACGATATATCTTCCGATTAGAATGTCGAGATGAAAGTCTCTAATTGTGTTATAAAAATGGAATAGTTGATGTGAATGATCCAATCCAACTGAGGGAATTCCGACGCTTTACCGCCTCAAATTATTGATTTTAATTTTACCTTTCAACATTGAATTTGACTACACATTGAAGACGATAACTCATCATTTGGAACCCTTAAGCATTTTCCATCTCCCTGTGGACACAACACCCCAAAGCTGCACTACAACTACCGCGTTAGTCTTTGGGCATAATCAGGTACAAAAGATTTGATACTTTTATTTCTTCTATTGGTTTTAAGAATTTTGACCATTTTTATATTTTAAAAGAAATGATGAAAATGCCGTGATTGTTTATTTACTGTTTTATGTGATAACATGTTACTAATTGGACATGACATTAGTAGTATACATGACATTAAAAGATTTTTAAGTTCTAAGTTTATAATGAAAGATTTAGGTCATGCAAAAAGATCTTGACATGTATTTTATAAGGAATGGGCTTAAAAGACTGTTAATTTTTAAACAAACTTCTTATGCAGAAAATGTGTTGTCAAAGTATGTCATGCATGAGTCCAAATATGTTTACATTACCCTTAGCAAGTCATTTTCTAAATAAAGAACAAAGTCCAGTAGATGATTCTGACATTAGGTATATGGAGGAAGAGCCATAAACAAATACTACATGTAGGGTCTATGATGTGTATGGTATAAACTAGACCAGTTGTAGCTCATGCTATTGGTACCTTAGGTAGTTTATGACTAATTTTGGTATCAAGGTTTGTTGTACTGTGATTTCAGGTCCATTCCAACAAATGGCAATAATGGAATGGACCGACATCAAAGTCCAATAACTTCATTTATTGACGTCCTACAACCTGGACCCAATATCAATTAGGCCAAGCCTATTTCATCATTGCCCATTGTTGGAATGGACCTGACATCACAGTCCAGTAACTTCACTTATTGCCTACAACCTAGACCCCATATCAATTAGCTTTTTGAGCATGATTAACTCCTTTAACTGAAACCTTCTGTCATTTTTTGGTGCAAGCCATTTTCTAGAGCGTTCTTTGTGTGACTCTATTCATTTGCTTCATCATCTGAAACTTCTGGTTTTTGATCTTCTAATTTCTTGGTGAGATATTGAGTTTGAGTGATTCTTGTCGTAAAGAAGAAGACGATTGATGTGGTTTGAGATCTTCTAGTCCATAGAAGTAGCTCCAAAACAGATGGTGAGGGTCTGGGTTGTTTGGTACCTCTGTGATGAACGAACAGGTACATTTGTTTGAGCCTTTGATTTTTGAGATCTTCATGCCAAAATATGTTTGGACTAAAATTCCAAACCTAAATCATTTTATGTACTTGAGGTTCTTTTATTTAATATTAACAACACTATAGTGTAATAGTAGTAATTTGAAAGTAAAAAATATGACAATAGAAGGAAATGTTAATAGACTACCCCCACCATGTTCATGGCATTCATGCCGACACATGAAACTGAAAATTTCAAGAATTGAAATTTTTTGGACCAATTTGTACAATTTTATATAAATCAATATTTGAAAACTTGGATTAAGAATTGCAAGACTTTGTGTGGAGTAGTAAACTAAGAAGGAACTAAATCATGGATTTCAACAATCAACTAAAATATTCTCAGACTCTTGTACTACAATAAAATTAGCGAGTGATTAGAAATATAAATTAGCCCCTCTTTGACGTAGATTTTTAACAAATAGAGTTGATATGGAAAGTCTCATGAAACACATGGTTAAGAAGTGGATAAAATTTGAGAACAAATAAAATGTGTAGTTAAAAATGAAGTTTGAGTAGCTTTTAGTAAAAAAAATAGTGATATTAAACATGGCCTTAATTAATGTTAAACGGTATTCGTAATTAAATATTTCACTATAATCTAAAAGAGCCACAAAAAAAAAAAAATTACTATGCACATGCCACGTGTCGCTTATTCCTATCGTCAACATAAATGCTATTTTTTTTTAGGTTTTCAAAACGATGTTGTATGGGGTGGGTTAAAAAAAAAGATTAGTCTCCGCGCAGCGCGGAGATTGCTCTCTGTGCTGCACGGAGAGAGTCTCCGTGCTTCTCGCACTTGTCAGCCATTCCTTTCGTCCACATCCAATTCATTTTTTCAGCTTCCTTTCATTTTATTTTCTCACCTCGTAAAGAGAAGAAGCCCATTCCTTCATTCTCATTTGCCTCACCCGTAAAAGGAACAACTCGCTTAACCCTAGCGGCGTTCATCTGTCGATCTCCCACCAATAACTATTTGGCTGAACTTGAACGAAATCTTCTCATACAAATCTTTCACCCTTGGTTCGGATATGCAAAACAAATAATGTTGAGTGGCACAAGAGAATCATAAGTGAACGAGGGCTTCTGGAAAGCAAGGGTTTTCTAGATCGACTTCGTTGTTGCAATTTTTTAGGTACTTAGCTAAATTTTGTTCATTTCTTGTGAAACCTGCTAATCCCTACAAAACGGTGGTATATATCTACTAATATGGCATGTATGAAATTTGAATCTCGACCCTCCATCCTGTGTTTCACAACTTCAACTCTCTATGTTAATTCCAAAATATGCCACTTCACTATAAGACTGACAATCAAAGCCCAAATTCCCAAATATAGAATTCCTGAATCTAACTCTTTTAGTTAAGTGATTGAAGATTTTCTATTTCTTGAGCAAGACATTTTTGAGTTTTTCTTGATTGTTTCAGGGAAATTGTCTAAGGTTAGATTTGGAATTTGCTTGAATAGCAGATTCTCTAATGAGTTCCTCCTCTTCATCGCAACTGTTATCAGAGAAGAAAAATCAGCAGGTGGAGAGATTATTGAGGCTAGAAACGATGACCATAATTCACGAGGAAATGACCAATGAGCTCATGGATGCTGGTATCTTTGTTCCTTTAATTACAGCATTGTTTTCCTATTGGAGACACTTGGTATTGAATTTGTTTGCATATTTTAATTAAACTCAGTTATTGTTTCATTTTTTCCTGATTACTAGGAGTTAATCAAAAGTGCAATATTTTGCATTTATGCTATCAATGATTGATATATATGCTTCTAATGTTGAAACTTGATACTAAGCCCCTGTTTGACACTACTTAATTCAAAAAAATTTAATTTCTATAC
>CAIGRF010291647.1:0-14321 GCA_903798235.1 Fraxinus ornus | reverse complement strand
GAAAAAATTCTATCAACAATGGTAAAAAATTTTTTCCCTTTAATGGACAAATTCTATGCAAAACAAAGCCACACGAATTATATTCTCGGTATGGTAATTTTTTTTTTGTAATTGGAACAAATTTTAGACCCAATTGTAGAAAACAATTATCACTTTCATGAACAATTTTCATAAAAAAATAAAGTCAAACGGACACAAAATTTTTAACATTTTTTAGATGAAAAATTATATCAATCAAACACAATTAATTACAATTCTCAATAAAACAATTTCTAGGCAATTCAGTTCCTTATAATTCATTTTCTTTCCACACATTTTTCACATTTGCAATCAAACGTACCCTTATTTATGAAGCTTATTTATCAAGTAATGGGCAAAAATCGACCGACCTCGACAAACCCATCCGAATTGAACCGAACCGATCGGGTTGGGACAAATATTTTATTTATTTATTTATTTTCCTTTTTTTAGTGGGTTCGAGTTATGGCTTTAAGGGTTGGGTTGGGTTGGGTTGGGTTATGGGTTACCCACCCAACTCCGACCCGCCAATTAAAAAAAACTCCATTTATCAACCCCACTTCAACTAAACATAAATGCCTAGGCAACCGTCTTCTTTGAGTTCTCTCTTCCCTCAAATCAAAATTCTAATTGTCTTCTCTCTTTCCTTTCTTCTTTCTTCATATTTTGGAGGTCGTGGTAAGGGGGTGGAAGCCTTGGGAACTCTCAAGGATCATGATTTTGGCCACCGTGGTTGAATGCTGGCAGCTGTTATTTTCATTTAGGCTGCAATGAAAATCCCACCGATGTCGCATATGTATTGTAATAATCTTATGCATTTTTTATTATTTCTATATGTTCCATGTAAGCATTCTTGTTTATGGTATAATGTTATTTCTGGTTTTTTCAGAATCTGGTGTATATGTATTCTTTTACTTTAGGATTGATTTAGTACTTATATGTTTTGCGGCAGGATGATGTGCATTTTCAAGATCAAATCACTTATCGGATTGTGGGAATGCAGAAGGTCGATATGGATTCAAAAATGACTAATTTTTGTTTACCTGTATTCATAATTGATTGTTAGCGTAGTCATAATAAAAAAAGCATTTTCTAAATTAAACATGACTTAATACTTGGTGCCAATCTTTTCATATTGTGATATTATATAGAAATTGTGTATACGAATATTTGTGGTTCGTTTTAACTTTTAATGAAATGTGTAATCATTTTTGTTTGATTATTTTGATGAATATTTGATGGATTACTTTGATNGGATGACCATATCATTGTAATTTTAAATCAAAAAATTGGATGATTTTAATCTTTGTGCTACAAGTTTATCCCAAATCGATCAACTCAACCCGACCGACACATAATTCGATTGGGTTGGATTGAATTTCAACATTTACATGAGTTAGATTGGATCAAATTTCGAACAAATCGACAATGTTGAATTGAGTTTGAATCAGGGAAAAATCGACCTCACCGGATCCAACTCAACTATACCCGCGCCCACCCCCAGGACTCACTTGATAATTACCCCCCTTTTTCATCCTCAAGTCTCTCTTCCCGCTAAAACCCTAAACTCTACAGCAGAAAACAAAATAGTAACTCGTCGGACGCTCTCAGATCTTTAATCTGTAAGCTCCCTTTTCTCCTTTAACAACATCAATCCACAATTTTATGAGTTAAACCTAAATTAGAACACTGACTAAATGCCTTAAGCGCACGTGTTGGTCGGTAGTCAAGATTTCTAGCAATCAGGGTCCTTCTGGGCATCTTTTTTCTGTTGACTCTCTTTTTTCTTTAACTGGTTTATGGGAATTAACATTATAGTTCAAGTGTTCTACTGTGTGAATGTATTTGGAATTGTTCGTTTAGGGTTCAAGAATTCGCTTTTCCTGCTTGTGGGTTACTCTGCTCAATAAAACAATCTACTAAGGGAAGGAAATAGAAGTTAATTTAGTGGCATATATAATGTGGGTTCTTTTGAACAGAGTTTATTGGGCTTACTGTGTTTACGTATAATTTGATGTGAGCATTTTTAATCGAGCTGATTATTACTGGCATGTTTAATTCGAGTACCGTAATCATATAAATTGTTAATTGTTGTTTCTTATGGACATCTTAGTTGAAGTGAATTTGCTCTTTTTGACATGTAGGAAGTTATGGAGAGATATTTTAAACGAAAATCTCCATTTTCTATTGAAGAAAATGATGATGTAGAGAAATCAAAGAAAGATATAATTAGAGGAGCACGCGTGCAAGGCGGTTCTCGGACTCTTTTGAGTATATCAATTGATTGTGTTCGGTTTCTAACACGACAAGGACTTGTATTCGATGATGATGAATTTGCAGCTTCAGAAGATCGACGTGACTTTATTCAACTTTTGCGGTTTCTGGCCAACCAAAATGCTGAGATTAAGGCTATTATGAAAAATGCTCCAGAGAATCTCGTTTTAATATCACGTGATATTCAAAATGATATTGCAAGTGTTGCTGCTGTTGAAACGCTGAGGGTTATTATTGAAGATATTGGTGATGCCTTATTTTCAATTCTACTAGATAAGTCTCTTGATATCTCACAAGAGGAGCAAATGTCTATTGTGTTACGTTATGTGAACAGCACTGGAGATGTAGTTGAACGTTTTATGGGTATTGAACACGTTTCTAGTGCCACATCTCTCTCACTTAAGGCTGCTATAGATAAATTATTCTCTAGATACGGGCTGAGTATTTCTAGATTGAGAGGACAAGGTTATTATGTGGCTAGCGATATTCAAGGTGAGTTTAATGGTCTCAAAGAACTTATTTTGAAAGAGAATCCTTGTGCTTTTTACATTTATTGCTTTGCGCATCTACTTGAACAAGCTCTTGTAGATGTTGCAAAGAATCACATGGAGACTGGATCACTATTCAGTTTGGTTTCTAGGATGGTGAATATTGTCGGAGTATTGTCTAATCATTGTGATCTTCTCAGAGAGAAACAAGCAGCCATAATTTCAAATGCACTCAAGAACAGTGAGATTTCAAGTGGACAAAGTCTCAATCAACATGGTACTGATAATTGTCCTCATGATGCACATTGGGGATCACACTTTGCTACCTTGACCACTTTGATTACCATGTTCTCGCCTATACTTGATGTCCTTGAAATGATTGTTGATGTTGAATCATGTCCTGATCAAAGATTTGGGGCAAAATTATTATTGGATGAGATGTTATCATTTGACTTTGCATTTAGTCTACATCTCATGAGAACAATTTTAGGAATTTCCAATGAATTGTCAAAGGCATTACAAAGGAAAGATGAAGATATTGTAAATGCCATAAGTTTAGTGAAAGTATGTAAACAACAACTCCAAGTGATGAGGGAGAACAGGTGGGATTCTCTTTTGGAACAAGTATGTTCTTTCTGTCAAAAGCACAATATTGATGTTCCGAACATGGATGGTATGTTTATACATCAAGGTCGCTCAAGGTGGAATACCAATGAAATGACAAATTTGCATCACTTCCGCGAGGATTTATTCTATAATGTCATTGATATGCAACGTCAAGTGTTGAATGATCGATTCACCGAGGTAAATAATGAGCTACTTCTTTGTGTAGCATGCTTATGTCCCAATGATTCATTTTCGGCTTTTGATAAGGAAATGTTACTTCGCCTTGCTCAGTATTATCCAAACGATTTTTCAACGACAGATTGTATGAAACTTGATGGGCAACTTGAAACTTATATCACTGATATGCTCTCGAGCAAAGAGTTCAAAGAATTACGTGGCCTTAGTAATCTTTCAAAGAAGTTGAATGCAACTAAGAAAAATGAAGTGTATCCATTAGTTTATAAGCTTGTGAGCTTGGCATTAATTCTTCCCGTTGCTACTCCTACAGTTGAAAGAGTTTTGACTGCAACTAACATTGTGAAGGGTCGACTGCGCAAAAAAATTGGAGATCAGTGGATGAATGACAACTTGGTTGTATATATTGAAAATGATGTATTCCAAAAAATAGATGATGATGTCATTATGCGTGGTTTCCGAAGTGTGAAAACCTGTTGGGAACAATGGTAAAATGTTGTGACATTTTTAATATTATTTTGTTATTGGCTTATTTCCAAAAATTATATCTCGTCAAGTCTTTACCCCACTGAACCCCATTCTAACTCCACCCCTGATAATGCCGAGGGATTCACATGAATAGACACAAATTCAGTGGACAGTTCATGAAAAGTGAACATCAGGGAACATGAGTCGGCAAGGACATAATGAAAGCCTGTAAGATTCTATTGCTTTTGTTATTTATTCGAGACCAGTCAGATAGGTATTTGAAGAAAATTGTTAAAACAGTTGAGTAGAAAAACACTAGCAGCAGAGTCGCATCGGTTTCTAGAGGAGATAATGTTTAAGGTCTTCCTGCTCTTGCAGAAATTAACAAAGAGAAATGGCAAGGTTTTCAACATCCAAAATGGACTTCTTGGGGATCTTTTTAAGGTCAGACCAGGATGTTATTCGCTTGGACAGTTTCTACCTCCAAGGTTTAGATAAATAATTCATTTGTGATAGACTACTTAACAATTCACTTACGGTCTGTTTGATTGGTTTAAATTCCATGGAAAATGTCACATTTGAAGAATTCAATTTCTACTTTGACGGCTTGATATGAAAGTGAAATAGAGTTCGAGTTCTAAGGTACAACAACTTTAAGCTTTTTTTTTTGCCAATTTCATAGAAAATGCATTCCTATGGGATACTTGAGTTTTTATTTTCCAACTTACATGGAAATGGAAAGCTTTTCCACCTTTTCCAATCAAACGGACCCTTATTATTTCTGTATATTATTATTGTCATGTGAATTTGGTCCTTTTGTCAAAAGTAGACCCTCTCATTTAACACCTTATGGTAATTTTTCTTACTAGCTAAATACACCTTGTTGAATTTAAGTGGTTGATAGAAACTACACAGTTGGAATCTGGTGGTGTTTTAAATTTCTCTGTTCATACTAGGTTTCTTTTCTAGAGTTGTAAGAGGATTCCTGAAGTCATGTTGTATCAATGGGAGAACTATTCAATCAGTTTCTTGGGTTTTGATCAAGTTTTAGAACTGTAGAATCCCACATTGCATGTGTACTATATATGTAAGACTTCTTAGAACTTATACCGAGTTCTCCATGAGGAAGTAAAATATGGGTGGACATCGTAGAGTTAAAAACCTTACAATATCAGGTAAGTGAAATGTCTATCTTGAAAATGTGATTTGAACATTGGCTTTAGGACACTGAAAGGTTGCTCCTGCTTCTTGTTTGAATTGCCTTGCAGTTTGTTGACATTAGCACTGAAACAATATATATATATATATTTAATAACCGTGGATGTTCGAACCAGTTTGTGCGCATCTCAATTAATCCCACCGGCCCAAATTTACGGTTGAATACTCACCTCAATGGCTCCGAGGGGACTTGAACTGGTGACCATTGAAAAGCAAACCTCAAGGCATGATCAATTGAGCAACCCCTCATGATTACAATTTTGAACTGTTGAAGAGCTCTACATACATTGTTTCTACTAATTTTTTGACATGTTCTCGACTCTTGAGGGTGCCATAAAGATGATGCTGTAGGTTGAGAAGGAATATGCATAATGTTATCTTTTCAGTAAGCTAGTGAAATTGGGAACAACTATGGTTTAGTTTTTAGCCGAGTTGACAAATTTTATTTATTTAAAATTAGAAGCTCATAAGTAATTAAATTTTGAATTGTTCTTGCAAGGAATGAGGCTGTCCACAGGAGGATTTTAGCCCACAAAAAAAATGCAGTTTTGGAAAGTCAGCTGAAAAGTATAAAAATCCCATCCCACCCTTGGATCTGAAGGTCAAATACTTACTTTTCTATTTCATATAAAAATCATCGTTGCAAAATAAGTGAAAATGATCAGATGTGATGGAAAGCAATTAAGAGTTAAAGTTTTGGTTAATTAAACCAGTGTTCCCTTTGCTTTGTCTCAGATATCTCATCAAATGTTTAGGCGATATCATCGTATTTGGTAGCGAGAATCGGATATCACAAGGAAGAAATAAATTGAAATCTTGTTTATTATACTAATATTTAACATTTTCTGCTGTTTAATGCAACTATTTAAGGCAGGAATTTTACTAATATCACAACATTTTCTGCAAGAAAGTATAGTACTAATAAGGGAAAATTATCAAATTCAATTCTCAATAATAGAAACGATCCAATTTTTGTAAAATTATCACGTTTCAGTCACGAATGTACCTCAGTTTCGCAGCACCAGTCCATGTGAAGAAGCTAAACTTAGCTTTACAAAATTGGACATGCAAGGGTAATGAGTTAATTGCCCAATTGTCACTGAACTTATGTTTGTATTTTTTATTGCTCATCGAAGTTTAAGATGTCTCGAGTTTTGGCCACTAAATTTATTCAAACGTTAGACGTTACCCATGTCATAATATCCGTTTCAAATCTTTAACGAAATTAGTGACGTGGCTAACGGAATGCACATGCGACATCCCATCACGTTGTTAACAAATTGTCACATCTTCGATTGCTCACTAAATTTTGAAAAATATTTTTGATTAATCACTAAACTTTAAAAAACGTTTTTGATTGCTCACTGAACTTTTAGATGGTCGATTTTTGGCCATTAAATTTATAAAAATGACGTTGGCCATGTCATTAAAAATGTGTACCGCAAATCAAAGTTTGCGGCTCGGGCACGACTCGAGTAAAAACGGATCAAGTTTTTTTTATTTTTATTTGGCTCAACCCGATACAAGTCAAGCCAAAGCTCGACGGAAAAAATGGGGCTCATCTCTAGCTATCGGCTATGGCATTTCCAAGCCGAGCCGAGCTGGATCATTTTTTTTCCCCTAAAATTCTATTCTTTTTTTTTTAAAGACAACTGTGCAGCTACCTTGTAAAAGGCCGTCGTTATGCCTTTGAATTTAAAGACACTACCTTTGCAAGCATGTAGTTGCTTTATTTTCAAGACACGGGCCAAAATGGCCCATGTTGGTGTGACTGACACGAGTGGAGGAGCCATACGTGCTGGCTCAAGCTCGGACCAACCCTCGAAAATGAGGTTTCGCCAAAGCCTCGGCTCGGTTCCAACGAGCCACAAGCCGAGTTGGCTCAAGTTTTTCCATAACCGAGCCACAAGCCGCTCGAGCCGGATTAACATCCCTATGCACGAGTCACATAAAAGTAATAAATTGAACAAAAGAGTCCAAGTTGTCGTTCCACGAGAAATGATTATTCAATTATACAATAGTTAAATTTATTTTAAACATATTTTTGTAGGCAAGATGGAGTCGATTCTTTTATTCTATGTTTTTTTTTCCTCATTTTCTCTCATCTTTTAATTAAAATTAAGCATGACAATGATTTTACCCCTAAAAATCTAGACATTAGAAACTAAAATACCAATTTAATTAAAAAATTGAACATAGGAATGACAATCTCCTACTACATTGGTGAATCAGGCTATGGAAGGGAACATGTTTGCTACCTCGTCTCTTATTATTTATTTTATTTTTATATTTTAAAGTAAGAGTGAGTGTGATATGGTTCGATCAATTATAAAGCGAATCTAACTAAATGGAACCTAAGACCAATGGGACAATTGATTCCATATTCAACAATAGAACCGAACCAATCAGTTCCGATTTGGTCCAGTCCAATTCTTTATATTGAAAAAATTATAAAAATGAAGTATGAAATTACTTGTGAGACTAAAAGTAGATAAAATAGAGTATGAAATCACTTGTCATTCTTGTAATTCAATAATTACAAAAAAAAAAAAAAATCAATTAAACAAGACAACAGGCAAAAATTCACTCCAAAACTCAAGATCAACTCATAAAAGCGAGAAAAAGAATAAATTATGGAACACATCATAAATGGTAAAATCTCGATTGAAAGTTAGTTCTTACGAAATTTTTTATAACAATAACCTGATTATCTTTAGTAATCCTTGAGGATCTTGATTCTTGATAGCCAATCACTTTGAAAACAACGAGAAATTTGAATTCTTATGAAATATTGAACTAAATATCTATATTTCTATTAGGTTGCATTAAAACTATGAATTTGTAAAATGTTTTTAAAATTATTTAGCTTTTAATTTTGATTACCCATTAAAGGAAAGAAGAAAAGGCGGAACAAGAAATTTTAACGTGAGAAAATTTTGGGGTCTAGTATTCAAAGATCTAGGGTATTGGTGCAAGCAAAAAGAGAAATTTCGAGGAATCGAATTTAGTACTGGTTCTCAAGATAGTATTGAGAACTGGGCCAAAATCGATCGGTTCTCGACGTACAATCACAAAATTGACCCATTTAGTAAAGGAATTGGATCAAATCGATCGGTTCTATCTAGTTATAGTCCGGTTCTACCAGTTCAACAAAAAATGTCCATCCCTATTTTAAATTTAAACGATACTCATATAAAAAAATGTTAGAAAAATAAACAAATGGAGGAAACGTCCCAAAAATGAGGATATATTAGTTCAATCCCCATTCTATCTCGTTGCTTTCTCTAATTGAATGGTTCGTCCGTGCGAAGATTGATAGTGTACTAATTTAAAAAAATGAGAATCAACTTCTTATTTAGCCATTATTTGATAGAGATTAATATCAAATTTTTAGTAGATTTTAACTGATGAAATGTGTTAATTTTGACTTGAAATTTTAATGGGATTTTAATCCAAACCAATCGGGGGCTTAGAATGCTGTGGACCATTTTAAACTCGATAATAACAATGATGACCAACCATGCAATTTTCTCATTCTTGCGACTTTCAATTATGCCCTAATTAATCTATACCCACGACGGATTTAGGCAACGAAAGGAAAATAAATCAGGAGCCGTTGCTGTTGGAGTAAGATTACCAGAAAATCTTAATAACATTCTGATTTTAGCCTTGTTCAATTAGAACTCGACTTCATAAATTCCTATATAAGTCTGAAAATGTAATTCAGGAGCCATTAAGGAATCCCTGTTGAAGTAAGATTATCAGAAAATCTTAATCACAATCTGATTTTAGCCTTGTTCAATTAGAACTCGACTTCATAAATTCCTACATAATTCTGAAAGTGGAAAATTCCGATTACAAATTATATTTGCTGTTCATGCTATTGCTATTCCTTTATTGAGAAATTATGGCTTTTAAACCCAGTTTCGACAATGCCCTGTCGTTCGTTGATATTGTGAAGCAACGATTTCACGATCAAGAAAGCATTTATCGAGAGTTCCGTTATCTTTGTGAAGGGTTCAGAAGAGAATTTACAGACACAGAAAGTGTAATTTCACAGGTGAAGAACCTGTTCAGCGATCACTCTGATTTGATTTCACAATTCCACAATTTTGTGCCAAAGATTTTACAAAGGGACAAAGAAGCTGCTGCTGCTGCTGCTTGTGCTCCGACAACGTCAAGAAATTCATCTGATGAGGATGGAAGGGAAAAAACAAAATCCTGTATTGAATTTGTGAATTGGGTTGCCGAAACTTTGCAGGATGATTACAAGTATAAATCGTTTCTTGATGCTGTTAATGGTTTGGGGAAATACAAGGACATTGATCGAGTTCGTGAGGAGGTTTCTGTTATATTCAATGATTACCCGGAATTGGATATTGAGTTTTCGAGGTTTTTACTGGATGCTGTACTGCAGGAGATAACTGAATGTAAACAAGTCCTGTTCGATTGTGAGGATGAAATGTATGAATTTGACATGAAGTATCATTCTTTGAAATCAAAAATGGAGTCCATGGATCAAACGGCAGAGGAACTGAGAAGAAACCAGAACGAATCGATCGACATTGAAGATTACGTAGCCACCATAAAGTCACGTCTGAATAATAAGTACAGGAAACTTAAAAAGGATCGCGAAATGTCTAAAATAAAGTGCGCAAGAATTATGAAAGAAAACCATGAAAAGATAAACAGTCATATGGCTTCTGTCAAGAAAGCAAGTGCAAGTGCAAAGAGGTCGAGCCCAGATTCAACACTTAAGGCTGAAGACAGCAAGGAGAATACTTACTCGAAGAATGAAGTGAATCCAAGATCTGATCCCGAGCAAGTTCAGCGGGTTAAAAGAGTCAGAGTAAAATATTCTAAGGGATGATTGTAAAAGTTTTTCTGTCAATGAATTTATGTGAGATATTCTATCTGTTATTGCACATTGTTAATGTAATTGTATACAGTACATTCTTGTGCAAATTTTACTTAATGATTTGTTCTAAGGTAGTATTGTATTAAATTCTTTATTCTGCTATATGCTCGTCTTGTCTTTCTTGTTTGTAATCATTCACATTTTACATCTTAAAGTCATCATAAAGAACTGTTGGAAATGGTGCCAAGTGTTGTTTTTACTCGTTTAATGCTTTCTGCTCTTACTCGTTTAGATTATTACATTCTGTTCTTACTGTTTAGCAAGTCAATTCTGGAAATTTTATTTACTGCAACAAATTTAGATCCAACAAGAACAATAAAACTAAAATAATTTAAAGAAAATAAGTTTAGTTTCAGATCAATCAACTCGAAGGACCAACTGTACTTAAAATTCTCTGCAGAAACCGTTGCGCTGTAACTTTGAAATCCATTAGACCTCCCACTTTGGATATTGTTGCAGAAACCCCGACCTGCAACTTAAGCGAGGTAATTTCAGCAGCAGGGATTTCTGTATCTATCTTAATCAAATTTACTAGCTTCTCAGGTATTTTTTTGACTACTAGTTCTCCAGCACTTGTAATTGTGCTATATAACAAATTAATGGAATCTGCAGACATATAATGCAAGGAATAAGATGTACTCCTAAATCTTATTTTAAGAGCTAAGATGGTCTATTTAACTTGCTTCGCAATGGTTTATTTTCTAGGTTGCCTCTAGCCACGTGTTTGTAATCAGGAAGTCGGTGCTCATCCTCACTGCAATCACCAATCAATTTCACAAGATGGGGATGCCTTAGTTGCCCAAGAAGCACGACTTCAGTCTATTAACATAGAAGAAACACACGACTTATGTATTGATTATAGGAAAATTGTGAAAAGAGAGAGAATAGTCTGAACCATCCACTCCCCTTGGCCCTGAGTGCCATTAAAATCAGGTAACTTAACAGCAACAGGCTGAGCCTCCAACCCGGCCTAAAGCTCATCATGTATAAATCCCTTGTGCACTAGCCTGAATCCACCTTCACCAAGAAAATTACTTGATGAAATGTCATTTGTAATTTCTTTCAGTTGTACCAGAGTGAAAATGTGAAAACTTGATCCAAAGGGAGAATTGGAGATATCACCAGTGGAGTAACTTATATTCGCTCTGTTATTGCACATCGTTAATGTAATTTTATACAGTCCATCTTGTGCAAATTTTACTTTATGACTTGTTCTAAGGTAGTATTTATTAGATTCTGTTAATCTTTATTCTCCTAAATGTTGTTGTCTTTTCTTTCTTGTTTGCAATGAGTCTCATTTTGCATCTTTCTGTTATCCTAAGAACAAAACTGGAATAATTTAAACAAAATCTGTTTTAGTCTCTGATCAATCAACTCTAGGGACCAATTATAGTTCCAATCCTCTGCAGAAAACCATTGCGCTGTTTTTTTTTTTTTTTTTTCAATCCAATAAACCTCCCGCTTTCGATGTTGTAGCAGAAATGACCTCAACCCTGAGGTAATTTCAGCAACAGGGATTTCTGTATAATCAAATTTACCAGTTTCTCAGGTATTTTTCGACTGCTAGATTTTCCAGCACTCATACAAATTCTGCTATATAACATATTAATGGAATCTGCAGTAAGTGAGGAAGACATACAATGTTTCCAACTTCTCCAATTGTTGAGATACCACTACCCACGAAAGACTCTCTCCGAGGCTTTGTGTTAATTCTTCGGAACAGACCAGAAAATAGCACCTTGCTATCCTCTTAAGGTTTAATATTTTCCGTCGCCATTTCGTATCTTTATTGGCATGTAAACCACATAATGAGCCGGAAAAGAATCATAGTATTGCTGCTTCAAAGTTTTGTTTAATTTCACATTTTCAGTCCATGTATTAAGTATCTACCAAACTCCATCTTCCCCATATACTGATATAAGTAAGCATCGATCCATAGCTCTGATCTAGCTGAACCTCGGAATATGCTACACCAGAAATCCCACTTATGTTTTCTCATGGTCTATTGGCTTGTGCGGGAGCAGAATACACAAAGGAAGAAAGTGGCACATCCTTTAAACCCAAGGCAGCCTCCAAGATTTTAACCAGATTCTTGATTCTTCATTGTTGGCCTGGGTTTAGGATGGTCAAGCATTGAAGAGCCAGTGCAGCCACTTTATTGCCATCTTGTATCTAGTGCCAGCCCTGACTTCAGATGGGGTAAATGATCGCCCAAGGCCCCGTTTGATGAGAGTCCAAAAATATTTATTATTATAATTATAAATAATAAAGAAAATTTCTCAAAAAATAAAAAAAAGTTTTACATTCTTACACTTCGTGATATGGTATATGTATCATGTACATGGTGGGTAAGAGTTATGTTGTCAGTCGCTGACGTAGACCTACAATTTTTGACAATTCAATGTTGAATTGTCAAACATTATAGGATTGACCCATTACCATGTCAACTGTGGACATGTTTGATCATACCTAATATGAGTAATATATATCATATTGTCATTAATCCTAACAAAACAACTTCATTTTGCAAAGTAAAGGATAATAAACCTAACCGTATTAATAAAGTGTGTGCTAGCAAGAATGGAGGTTTGGAACCCTAACTTAAGTATCTTTTAACGAGATGTCATGTGTTCGAATCCTAAAAACGTGACAGAAAGCCACAAAGGGGTAAAATAGGTCTAGGCTTTCCCAGAGCACACAATATTTAAATTAACGGCTTGGATATAAATGTTGGATTGTTACAATTCTACCCTTGCCATCTAGGGATGGCAACTGGCAAGTATGGGACGGGTCGACTATTTTCACCCTGTCTCGTCGGGTATTTTTGTCGTCTTAACCCATCTCCATACTGGGTTAAAGCGAGACGGGCGAGTTCGGGGTGGAGCATGTATTTATCGCCCCATTTATTTTTTTCTTTTGCTTTTTTATTTATTTTATTTATTTGCTTTTTATTTATTTTTTATATCTTTAGTTAGTAAATATTATTAATTTTTCTAGTTTGTTAAGAACAACTTATGTTTTCTTTAAAAATGATGATAAATATTTTATTTTTGTTTGATAAAAAATCTAAAATTAACTTTAAATGGGGCAAGTACTATATTTCTCATACCCGCTTTGGAGCAATGACCCCGGCCCCATTTATCCGGTTAGGCAGGTAATTTCCATCTCATTCGGGGTAGGACCTCACGGGCATATGGTTGGATGGGTTTTTTGCCATCCTTGTTGCTATCACCATTATCCCCCTTCCCTAGGTCAATTAGAACTTGCAATATAGCTTTTCGCGACTGTTCAAAGAGAAAAATAATGCTTAAATTTTGTTGGTATATCACCCTTCCACCTGATTTTTTATTGAGACTTTTGAGTTTTTTCAAAACTTGTCGAGGACTTTGCAATTTATCCGCTATATGTGTGCACTTGCAGATAGAACACTATCTTCAAGTAGTGAAAACTGAGGTGATCGCTAGATCTTATAAATTGGTTGAGGAGTACGAGTACATTGCCCACAGTAGTCTGGCCACAGTCTTGACATTCCAGTCTCCAAATTTCACTTTGAGCTATCACTGATGCAGGTTTTGAACCTGTATAATTAAGAATAAAGCTACTTTGACGTTCATTTTGGACATATTGATTGACATTTCAAGATGTGTAAAAAGTCTGACCATTAATTTGAATAAGTGTTATTCAAATCAGCATCCAGATTGCCGGCAGCAGCATGGAATATCAACAAAATTGTCAGAGTAGCAAAACTATATATTTAAATCATTCATTTAAGATTGCATTATGGAGTTCTTTTTTTTTTTCTTTCTTTCTTTTTTTTTCTTTTTTTCTCTCTCTCCATTTACTTCATCTCTTTCTTCTTGACTACGTCTTAATAATTGAAAACTCGATGTCTTTTTCGCACTTCATTACAAACGTCTGTGCTATTATTGGAGGTGTTTTTACGATAGGTTTTCTTCGCCCCAACCCCACCCCCTTTCTTTCTCGTGTCATTTTAACCTTTTAAAATCAGTCAACATTATTGTCCAAGTCAATTATTTGGTCAACTAACTGTCAAACTAACAAAAACCATCCTTTTGGACTTCATCTGCCGACATTTCGAAAGATTTGGTACCGTTGGTGACAAAAATGAAAAGTTT